>CAUJNA010003820.1:160000-200166 GCA_963377175.1 Effrenium voratum
TAATAAGAACACCCGCTCCGTGCACCCGCTCAGCACTGCATCCACGCCTACTACCTAATAAGAACACCCGCTCACGTGCACCCGCTCAGCACGGTATCCACGCCTACCACCTAATAAGAACACCCGCTCACGTGCACCCGCTCAGCACGGTATCCACGCCTACCACCTAATAAGAACACCCGCTCACGTGCACCCGCTCAGCACGGTGCATTTGCTTGAAGTGGTTCTTGTTCGTGCAAGACATCCCCTTGGTTGAAACGGTTTTTGGGGGAAGAGCAATCTTCTTGTTTGTGACAAAGTGTGGCAAGACACATGTGCTGAGGTGGACATGTCATCCCTTGACCAAACCAACCCCTTTGTTGAAACACTTTTTCCAGGAACCTGATGTTTTTTTGGCTGAAAGGGTTGTCGCAAACCCTCGATTTTTGCAAAAATAGAGGGTTGACAAAAAGCTACTTTTGATGGATGGAACAGCGAAAAACACCGCTATTTGCAGGGCTTCGTGAGGTTTCAGCTAGCTTGTCCCTTCATGGCCGCGGCATTATGTCGGTTCGGGGCGTTGTTGTTGTTGTTGTTGTTGTTGTTGTTGTTGTTGTTGTTGTTGTTGTTGTTGTTGTTGTTGTTGTTGTTGTTGTTGTTGTTGTTGTTGTTGTTGTTGTTGTTGTTGTTGTTGGTTGTTGTTGTTGGTTGTTGTTGTTGTTGTTGTTGTTGTTGTTGTTGTTGTTGTTGTTGTTGTTGTTGTTGTTGTTGTTGTTGTTGTTGTTGTTGTTGTTGTTGTTGTTGTTGTTGTTGTTGTTGTTGTTGTTGTTGTTGTTGTTGTTGTTGTTGTTGTTGTTGTTGTTGTTGTTGTTGTTGTTGTTGTTGTTGTTGTTGTTGTTGTTGTTGTTGTTGTTGTTGTTGTTGTTGTTGTTGTTGTTGTTGTTGTTGTTGTTGTTGTTGTTGTTGTTGTTGTTGTTGTTGTTGTTGTTGTTGTTGTTGTTGTTGTTGTTGTTGTTGTTGTTGTTGTTGTTGTTGTTGTTGTTGTTGTTGTTGTTGTTGTTGTTGTTGTTGTTGTTGTTGTTGTTGTTGTTGTTGTTGTTGTTGTTGTTGTTGTTGTTGTTGTTGTTGTTGTTGTTGTGTTGGTTGTTGTTGTTGTTGTTGTTGTTGTTGTTGTTGTTGTTGTTGTTGTTGTTGTTGTTGTTGTTGTTGTTGTTGTTGTTGTTGTTGTTGTTGTTGTTGTTGTTGTTGTTGTTGTTGTTGTTGTTGTTGTTGTTGTTGTTGTTGTTGTTGTTGTTGTTGTTGTTGTTGTTGTTGTTGTTGTTGTTGTTGTTGTTGTTGTTGTTGTTGTTGTTGTTGTTGTTGTTGTGTTGTTGTTGTTGTGTTGTTGTTGTTGTTGTTGTTGTTGTTGTTGTTGTTGTTGTTGTTGTTGTTGTTGTTGTTGTTGTTGTTGTTGTTGTTGGTGTTGTTGTTGTTGTTGTTGTTGTTGTTGTTGTTGTTGTTGTTGTTGTTGTTGTTGTTGTTGTTGTTGTTGTTGTTGTTGTTGTTCTCCTGTTTGTGTTTGCTTTTTTTCTTCTTGGGGGGGGGGGTACGCACTCAAATGGGGGTCGTGTCGTCGCGTCTCAACTCTCGGTTTTTCAGACCGAGCGGCGGTTCAGCGACAGGATCCGGCACAAGCTCTTGCTGCTCACGTCAAAGGGCTCCGGCAGCCGACCTGAAAACAGCCGGAGCCGGGCTGCTGGTGCTGAGAGGTCCCCAAAATTAACATACTGTGGGTGGATGACATCCGACACCACCGTTCAGAAACATTGGAATGATGATTCTACTGCAAATACCAACAAACAGTGGTTTCCCATGGTTTCAAAGTGGTGCAGAACTCCGTCCATCCACAGTATGTCCAGTAGTGATAGATGTTTCTTTAAAAACCAGCGGGTGAAATCAAACATATTCTTGAGCAAATGGAAGTTGATCCTTTGATAAAGCAAAACTTTCATTGGGAGATGTCATGGATGCCTGACAAATCCACCAAACCTAAAAGTCTAAAAGCTCCCAGTTACTTTTATTGGAGGTAGCCAGGGAGTTCCCCTTCAGTTTTTTCCAAGGGTCGACAAGAGCCTAGTCCACCGAAAAGCCACCTGTTCAAACATGGCGCTTCAACCGCGAGCCCATCCTCCCTCACCCCCCGACAGTGTTTAATCCGCCTGACCAGAGTCTTGTTGAAGCCAAAACTGGTGTTCGGGCGCTTGTCAAAATCTGGAGCCGGGATAGTGACTTCCGTTTCACCTGTACAGCGGCACGGAAAAGAGGCCATAATTTTGTGAACGCCCTGCAAGGAGGCTCGTGGCGTTGAGGATGTTTGCTGAATGGAACGCCCTTCAAAATGACTGGTGGACATACACCCGCACATAGATGATGTCACCACTGTAAAGGGTTCATGCCCAAACGCTTTAGATCAAAAGAACACGAGTCTGTAAACAACTCTGCAAACTCGGTTGTTCAAAGAGGGATTTTCAGGGATCCCTAATCCTCATCTGCAATCCTGAGTGGAACAACATGGCGACAACGGAAACAACTATCTGACACAAGGATTGAGGGCTAATAGTGAACACCCCAGACAAAACAGCAACGCAAATCTTGCAATGCCACTTTCGAGTGCACAACTTGCAGCTGCAACCACCTTGGGAAACCAGTTGCCAAAGGTAGCACAGCTTGCCACCCGACTCCCAAAACGTCTCCTTGGCCCCGTGATTGGCCTGTCTGTGGATCCCCACGATGCAGGGAATCCTTGCAGCCTCCACCCTAAAACCGCTGACGCTTCCGTTGCTTGCTCTGGCTCAAACTCCTCGATTCTTCGGGCGCCCATGATGAGATCAAAACTTGGGGAATTTAGCTCCGGCCGCTCAAAGGAACCTAGCCTTTTGACCCGCCTGGACTCGGGTTTGCATGCCACCTTCTTCCCCGACATCCGTCCCGCCAAAAACAAAGCGCCAGCCAAGGTGCAAAGGAAGGCCAGCTCCGAGAAGGTTTCCAGGTTCCTCCTGGTCTCCACGCTCTGGCCATGGTGCGACAGCAGCACCTCTCGGCAAGGGCCGCGCCAGGTAGCCAGTTGCGACCGGTGCCCGGTTGCGAAAGTTTGGCCTTTGGGCGTTCACGGGGATTTTGGTCAGCCCACCAAACAACTAGCGACTTAGAGGGTACCACAGAACCTGGAAGGTGTCAAAAAATGCCAAAAATGTGGCACAAGGGGATGGACCAGAAGAAACAGAGCCAAATACCGGCAAATGGCCGAATCTTGCGACCTTGCTTGAATACTCTAAAGTGATCCGCGTGCCAGGATTCAAGACTTCCTGGAAGTTCCTCAGACTGCATAATCTTGAACCTCGAATCAAGCCTGTTCCTCAGGGAAGCACATCGACATGGGGTCCAAAATACTTCAATGTCGTTTCAGTCCCAGCCCTGCCCTTCCCTCAGCGCAAACTCGCAAATGGATCTTTACTGCTCAAGTGCTGCCTATTTGGAGGGTAGGAGTCGAACGGGAAAATGCTGAAGCTCGCTGCGAACCACACTTGTTCAAAAACAACGTCTTACAGTGTGCGGCATTTTTCAAATTGAACCATTGCTGTTGACAGTGAACCGAGTCGCTTTGAGCTTTGTCGCAAGCCCAGCTCTTTTGAAGGGCAAGGGCGACCATTCGATCATGCAAGTATCTGAAACATCCCTAGCCGTGTTCACAGAGAAAGCCCCAACAATATGGGTATGGGTCAAAATCAAACCACCAGAAAACCGCTGGTTTTGGTCCATGGCTCCACTTACCAGGGTTCCATTTGGGGTACCTATTTTTTGACCCACAGCCATATCCCGTTGACTAGGACAATGGCGGGAATATGGTCAATCCAATGCGGCTTGCTCATCAAGCCGCTCCTGGACATGTGACTGGACACCATGTTTGGTGCGGAACATGTACATGATACCACAGTTGCCGGGGATCATTATCAATCTGCGATAAACTCAGCTTGAACATGTGCAACATGCTACTCTAATTGTCTAGCTCTCTAAAAAAGCTCTCCCCTTGCCATTGTGCAGCCCCTTGCTTCTTGCTATCATCCCAAGCTAGCATTCTGCATCATATGCAACTCATAGCAACTTCAAAACAGACTAATTACAGCAAAAGCAGACCACCTGCAAAGTCAGAGGTCCAGCTAGTCAGCCGAAACCAACTTCTGCCACAGCAAAGCGACGCCAATTCGCGCGTGCGTGCACAGAAACAACTGCTATAGCATCGGCTCCATCGTCACCAAGCAAAGGAGGAGGCCCGGCAGCGGCTGCTGTGCGGCTGTAAGCGCATGCTTGATTCGCTTGATCGCACTAGCCGTCACGGCATTAACCAACATCTGGCTCTCGTAGCCGCAGGCCAGAAGGAAACTCCCAATTTTGGGAGAGAAAACCTGCCTGATTCCGTCATGGAACCCTGTCACTCGCAGAATTCTACATTGCAAGCGAACCTATCAGAGCTACCAAAAGAGAAACAAAAAGACAGCTGTCATCCTTGCAAAGTTCAGGGCTTGCGAACTGTCCAGCCTCGCCCTCTGAGATGATGTAGAGGTGAGATGAGGAATCATCCACATAAACCTGGGCCGCAGCGTGGCTGGTGAAGTCTAAGGCAGCAAAAACCAAGCAGCTCTTTTCATGTCACTCGGCCTCGAAACATAAAATTCCCTCATGGGGGCATATCCCAAAACAGGGTTGCTGGCTCCCGTTCGACCTGATCGGAAGGGTGAGCTGGCTGCTCTAGGTTTGGTCATCTTTCAAAGGCTGGCAACCCACACACCCTACAAACATTCTCCCTACGAACCCTCCACCTGAACCCTGAAAACCCACAAACCCTAAACCCTAAACCTTAAACCCGAAGCCTCAACCCAAAAACCTATATAAACCTGAACACCAAAAACCAACAAAGCAATCAGCTGCAGAATTGCATCCGCAATCAGTTTGTTTACGCAAAATCTGGGGGAGAAACTGCAAGTTCTGCTATTCTGCAAGACCTGCCTGACTGATTCTGCAAGCTGCTGGCCACTTCCGGGGTGCTTCAGAACTCAAGATGGGTAATGACTGACTTCTGGTACCACGGGATTCTGCTCAAGCCACATAAGAAAGCGCCAGAGCCGCTCGAGGTATCCAGGAGTTGGTTTTGGCACAGGACTCACAGCACCTCTGCCCTTGAAAAGGCGCCGAGAAGTTCCCCGCGAATCTGAAACGCACGGCCTGTGGGGAATTTCCTGGAAGGACGCTATGGATTTCACACCAAACCAATTCTTGGTTGACGTTGGAAGGGGAACAAAAAATGAAACCTTAGCAGTCAAGTGGGGATTTCCCACTAAGCCACAACAAGCAAACATGTTAAATGTTTCCCAACAACAACCATGAAGGGTCCTATTGGGCTTTGCTTGGGAATGCTTGTGCATGGCCTCCAATATTTCTGCGTTGGGGAGTTCTTGCACATCAATCCAGTCAAGATCTTGCTCGCTGCAAAAGCGGTGCCCGCGATGCAGCCCGAGCAGCTAGGTGATGCCCGGACATATACCTCGGGATCGTCCAACCGGTGCACTCCCTTGGGGCAACGGGTCCAGTGGTTTCTCCTCTGGACGCATGGGAGTGGCCGAGGTGCGAATCCATGGGGACTTGCCTCTTCACCCTGTGCAGTTGGTTGGTTTGGCCCAAGATTTGCAGGGATTTGCCCATCCTAGGTGGTGCAGGATATCGTCCATCAGCAGTGCTGCGAAGATCGTCCTTCCCAAAGACCAAACAGTCCACTGCAAGGCAGAGATGTCCTGATATGGGTCTGTCTTTTTTTTCTACCTATTTTGGGTAGATTTACGGAAACCAAGAGGAAACCAACCATTTTGGGGGGTCCCCTGAAAAAGACACCCCCATATAGTGGACACCCTGCAACCCACAACCCTGTCCAGTTCGAACTGGTGCCTTCTCGTTGGCAGCTGCGGAACAAGGTCACACCGCAACAAAGGGGGTGGGGTCCCAATAGAGAAATCAGTCTTCCAAAGCGTCCAAGTACTCTGGAAGGGCCTTTTCACCAACCAGGGAATCCCAAGGGACGTGGATTTAGCGCGAAGTCGGCACACACTGTGACACACACACAACCACACACACACACACACCGGCCCGGGCGCCGGGCGGCTATGGGGCCAAACGCCCTTCGATCTACCCTCGGCCGAGTCTGAGCTCTGCGCAGGTTGGAGGTCAGGGAGCTGTGCAGCTGCGACAGGAAGCCTTGGAGCAGCGGAGACGAACTCTTCGCCTACCGAGGTGGGAGGCCAACTTGCACCGCGAAACCTTGCAAGGAGGATAGTGCATCACCAATAATTTCCACGGGCCCCCTCACCGCCCCCCCCACCCCAAGAAAAAAAAAACTGGGTTTCACGGGACAGGACACGACGCCTCGTTGAAATCAAGCAAGCCGTTCAATTCTCAATTCGAGCAACTTGTGGCTAGGCTGTCCCACATCGCCCCCCTTTGCCACAGACATGTGTTCGGCATCTGTGTGGTCAGGCCCTCAGTTCCGACGCCCATCCATTTGGCTTTTGGAGACATGTCTCGAAATGAGGCATCCCTCCAAATTGGCGACATTTGGCGACTGCACCCCAACACCTGGGCCCCAGCTAGGCCCAGCTAGGCCCCCGGCGCTTGGCGCACCCTTGGAAAAGGTCCATCTCTCTCACCAGCTTCGAGTACAGCAGGGAGCTGATGCGCTGCCTGCCGTACGACGCGGTACGACGCGACGGCAACAAGTTTGGGGGGCCCGAGCGACGGACTTCCTGCGGTGCAAAAAACGTCAGGCGGCTGCCACCGCTCCTGTAAAGGTCAGGAAGCATCGCCATCACCGAGGACTCCAGCTCCTTGCAGCTCGCGCCACACGGATTGTCGGGGTGACGCGAGGTGTCTGGCTCCGATGTTCGTCTTTTTTTCTTTTTCTTTTGTTTTTTGGGAGGGGGGGAATCCAAGTTGATCATGGGGGATACTTTTGGGGTGTGAGAAGACATCCCTTGTAGTTTCATGGGGTATCCCTAGGTTTCACCAAAAGTTGGTGTGCGAACATCAGGCAACAGATCTATGACGTATAAAATCCCGACATGAGCTTCAGCCCAAAGGAAAACATTATTTGCCCGTGTCCAGCTTGAGAGGAAACTTCCAAACTGCCTGCCCGGAAACCGGGCTGTCCTTCGGGTAGTTGAAGGGAAAGCACACACGATTCTCTCAAACAAGGTCTACGCTATGTGGAAATGAGAATTTCGAGGCCAAGCTTCTCCTTTCGTGCTTGATGAAAAGGAAACTCCAGAGATCCAAAGAGAGGTGGGTAAGAGGGGCCTTGTAGACCTCGGTTTGGGCCTCAAAGGCCAGGGGCGGTTCAGTTGGACACCTTTTTTTGGCAGCAGTTTCTGTGATTGTGCACACTGCGGACTGGCCGGGTGACTTTTGCTGGCAGTAGTTGAGAAGAGGTTTATTGCCATGGACTCGGCAAGGAGCAGGTCAATGACGGGCCCGGGTCTCTCGTGACAGCCGCAAGGTGGGCCAACTGGAACATCTCGCATGGTGTCACGATGGAATTGGGTTGTCTCAAGATCGGGGAACCCCCCAAAAATGGCTGCGGTTTGCCTGTGGCTTCGGTTTTCCTGGTGGTGTCCTTCTCCAAAACCACCGAAAAAGGAAACCCAGATACGCATTCATGTCGAAAGGATAATGACACCACAGCGATTGGAGGGGTCGACTCTCAGCAATGGCTAGCTCATCAGTTAGTTGCGAGTGTCTTTTGTGAGCGTACCCTTTGGGGGAGGGGTTATAGGAAACCAAAGGGAAACCCACCATTGGTGGGATCCTTCTTCTTTTAGACTCACACACACGCATTTGCAATTTAGGCAATTGAACAAGTCCCTCAAAGACCACTTTCTAGGTTTTGCTCCGAAGTCTGAGGAAAAACAAAATCCGCTAGGGTCGCACGCTCAGGATGGGACTTCGCACGTGCGCCGATGTTCACCAGCAAGGATTACCTCACTGAGGAAGCTTGAGAAAGAAGTCACAACTTCGGCAGTGTTCCTCTCAAGAACCTGGGCACAAGCAGCGAATGAGAGAAAGGGTGTGAGCCCCTTTCCGCATACAAGTACCCTTCTCACGGTGGCACGCGGTGGAGACAATGACACTGAGAACAAGCGAGTTGCAGGTTCTATAAAAATGCCAGGTTTAGAAAGTATCCATATGGGTGGCACTTTGGTTGCTGCTCGCAAGAACCTCTTTCGGAACGAGAAAACAACACCCTGTCGTGTGAACAGCAAAGCGGGCAGGCGTTTTGGGGCTCCCTCGCGGCTCGCGTGTCCAATTTCAGTCCTGCCCTGTGCCCCTGCCCGGGCCGCTCTCTCGCTGACCCTCGCTTCTCCTGATCCGTGGAGTGCTTGAAGCGCACGTAGCCCTGCAGCTGCTCCTCACGGCCGGGGTTTGGGGAGAAAGAGACGAGCCTCCCAAAGCGACCGATGGAGCTGAAGAAAAGGGCAAGGATGGAGAAAAAAACAAGGCGGCGAGAGCAAATCAAATGTGAAGGCAGGATTTTCTGTTCATCGACGCAAGCGTGCCCTGGCAGGTTTGACCGTGTGCATGCAGTGAGGGGCTGCCAGAAATTGCATCCTGAAGGCTCCCTGACTCCCTGCATCACTAAACCTGTTGGTGCCCTGTGGAAACGGTGCCTTCTACCATAACGCCCAGGGCAGCTGTTGGCACGGGCAAAGCGGCGGCTTGTCACCAGCATAAAACCCCCCCCTTGCGAAGTGGCCCCACAAGGAGAAGTGGCCGTGGTTTACAAAAAAAAAACGCGCGCCCTGTCCAATCCCTATTCTCATCCGGGCCAAGCTGCAAACAGGCCAACAAGCGCCCCCAAGCTAAGTCTGAATGTCTGCCGCGGCTCCTTGACATTCTTTGGCAAGCTGAAGGTTTGGGAAAAGACGGAAAGCTGCCGAAGCTCCTTTCCTGAGGCCGACGCCTCCCGTCGCTTCGGGGATGCAGTGGTCCATTGCAAAGCCCTCAACACGTTCGATTCAAGGAAATCTACCCTCAAGGCACACGAGGCAAATCAGCCCGGGAGCGCGAAGAGAAAGAAGCCGGGGCCTTTCAGGTTCATGACATCCCTATTGAAACCCTTCGCCCGCTAAGGGGGGTTTGCCATGAATAAAATATACTCAATGAGTAGGTTTGGCCAGGGCGCACTTGCCGTTGTCAATGTGACCGGTACTGCGACAACAAGCTGTTGTAGCTGGAAAGAAACACTGCAAAGAGAGCTGATCGTTTTCCCATCTTTGATTCACCATATTCACCCCCTGGCCCTTAGCACGCCACACGGCTTTGATCATCTTGAAAGCTGCCCATCCGCGTCCAAGCAGCTCATGGTGTAGATGCCCACATCCGCGCGCGTCAGCAAGGCGGAGAGGTTGGAGACCAGATACGTCTGAAGGCAAATGTTGCACATCATCACCACCTCGCGACGGAAACATCTGAGGCATGCTGGGTATGCGGCAAACTAGGGCTATGGAGCCTGAAAAAATGTTGGTTTTGCTGGGTATGTGTCAAAGGGCTATGGAGCCCGACAAATTTGTTGGTCTCCTTTGGGCTTCCCCTTTGAATGTCGACCTCCAAGCAGGGACCCTCGAAAAAACATGTTGGTCTCCTTTGGGTCTTTGAATGTCAACCCCCAAGCAGGGACCCTCGGGGAAAAACAAAAGCGCACGCAACATCTGAGGCCGCACTCAGGGAAAACCGCGTGGAACGGGTCCCAATGCATGAAACGTGCATCGCGTCTGTGAGGCTGTCACAACAATGCACCTCGCTGTCGGCCCCCCGATCAACGCTGGTGCACCACGTCACCAGCTCCTTCGGCCAGCAACGGAAAACCAAACCAAAGGCAACCAGTGCGAATGCACGGGGCCTCCTGGCACGACGGCCAAAACGGAAATTCACGTGTCCACAGACGGGATTTGACGGACCTGGATACATTTGCAGTGCTGATCATAAGGGTTGCAGCTCAGAAATACAATTTTGATTGCTTGTTCCTTCATCTTCAGACACCAGATGGGTCGAATCCCGGAAGCAATAGTAAGCCACGTGTGTGGGGCACCAAGAAGGGCTCGGGATTGTGAAAGCAGTGTGTGGGAAACCCGGCTTGAAGCGGTTGAATGAAGGGCTGATGTGTCCCGGTTGTCCTTTTGGTTACAAGCCAAAAAGGATACCAACTCCACCCACACACACACCTGTCTCAAGAGCTTTCGTCTCCAAGTGGCACAAGCAAGGATCTTCTCCATATCACTGGTGGGAACCAGATCGCCTGCGCTAGTCAGAAATTGCTGACGCTTGACTCTTTGAACAAGGGGGGGGGGGACGCCCAAAATTGGCTACTAATTTTGACACCCCCCAGAAACTGCTGGAAAAAGAAAAACCACAATATGGGACACCTGTACATACCTCAACCAACAGCCCCTGCAGCTGGACAGCCAAACAGGCGCAAGTTCTTTCTGGGCCTAGTCTGTTGTTCAACCACTTGCGAGGCAAAACTGTCGTTAGAGGTCCTGCTGGCGGGTGCACAAGGATGGATCACCAACGATCGACGTATACAATGCGTTCCCGGAGCATCGAACAAGCTTGTGTGTTGTTTCGAGGGTGAGAGCACGAAAACTAAACTAAGGTGCTTACTCGCAATCAAACTATCTGAACATATTTTGTGTGACTAGACCCAGCTTCCCGGCAGACTGTCCGCAAGAATAGGTTCCATACGAATCTTCCGAGCCCAGATGCCAGATGCAGAACGGCCACAAGGACGCAGCTCGCAAATTGCCGGCCTTTTTGGCTGAACCCTTGCCTGATGTGTTCTTTGTTTCCGGCCACTCCAGGCTTGGCCTTTGGAAGCTGCCGTTGGGCACAAAAAGGACCTCGGGTCCAAACATCCCGCATTTTCGACTCTCCTGAACTAAGGATCGGATCCAAGCAAAGGGCCCGTAAATCCTGGTGACCTCTTTTTTTCCCACCGAATCGGCGAGCTCGCCATCGCCAGGTTCCCATGGACCAACCAACGAATCCGCTTCCTTTCGGACCGACCGACCGAACTGAAGGCCTGCGGAGGGCCCAGCTTTGAAGGTCCCTACAGCCCAGAAGAGGGAGGTGATGTAGCCTCAGCGCTCCCGCGGCCCCGGCGGCCCCCGCATCCGCGCGGCACCCCCCACGGCGGCCGATTTGTTTTGGCACGCCTTTTTCTGGGGGCCGCGATTTCACGCGGCACGGGCCGAAGGAACCCCTGTCCCGGCCGAAGGAAAAGACTGAAATGGGCCGCCAAGGTGTCGCTTTTGAAGTCGGTTCCCTCACGGAACGTGGCGTCCAAAGCGACCCCGAAACCTCGTGACCCTGGTAGAAAACGGGGACGCATCAATCTTTGGCGAGCCCCAAACAACGAGTTGCTGGAGTCACTGCGAACCAAACGATGTCCCAGGCGCGTTGTAGCCACGCCCGCTGAGGAAGCCAGGGCGCCCCCTGCGCAACCCAGGTATCTTCCTGGCCGGAGAACTGCGGCCGCGGGGGATCCCCAAGCATCTGCGGCTCCGTTTTTTCGCGTTTTTTTGGTCAGGCAGGGAAGTCAGAACAGTTGAGTCATAATCCAAACCCGGCATTACCTTGGTCGACCCAGAACCAGCTATGTATGGTTGGGATTGTCCCTTACGAACCTTCACTTCCCCGGGTTTTGATTGTGAAAACCGTTGGGTGAAGAAAGGATCTCTTCTCCTATTCTCGAGAAGCCGCCCAAGAGGTAGACAAGTTTTGCAGGGAACACCCCAAAGGAGGAGTCCTACGCACCTGGGGCGTTTCTGGTTGGACAAACGAACAAGCGGTGGGAGCGGGGATATGGGGGGATTCCCTTGGCGCCATTTCCCATATCAAACTTAGTCAAGGTGCATTTGGGGGGAATCCTCCCGTATTTCTGGTCCCCCTGTATCCCTGCTAGTTGGTTTTGCTGATATGGGGTTTCCATGAAACAATCTACTCCGTTTCTTGGTCGGATGTTTTTCCGTGGGAGAAACTCCACGCCGCTTTTCCTGTTTTGTTTCTTTTTGCATTTGGAGCTCCGCCAAAAGTCGAACCTAGGCATCACCCGCCCGGGAATCAATCAAAACGGCGAAAGCCGAAATTCTGTGCTGATAGGCTCCGCTGATGCTTGGTTTACCCCCCTCCCCCCCTGCCCCCCCGTTTTTTCTTTTACAACTCGGGCCCCAAGCAAACATGAACAAATCCGGGCGCGCAAACCCATTTAAGCCTCTAGTTTCAACCAGCACCCACAAATGGCCTCCAGCTTCCGGGTGGCTGGAACGACTTTTCCCCAACGCCTCGACCGGTCTCTCCCTACGCCACCCGCCCGGCCGCGAATTCGTCATCCCGCGCCAGGCCCCAAAAGAGGCACGCCGAGAGGTGCGTGGACCTGGCACTTGGCTTCGCTTGGCTTCACAGGGAGTGGAACCACGAGAAGGGCTGCGTGCCGTTTACCGCTCGAAAAAATCACACTGGCTGTAAGCCACTCGACGCCGTTGTTTAATGCGAAAACGTGAGGTGTTTTTTTTAGTATCCCGAAAATGTCTGGGCATGATACTCACCCCCCAATTTCACGTCGGCGCTTGGCACCCTCCAAACCTGCCCGCCGCTGTTATCCCCATGCGATGCCACAGGGCCACAGGGGCCCCGGCAGCAAAATGCATGTGACGAACTTGGCCAGCATGATGACGATGAGATTCGTCTTATCACCTGAGACCATGTTTGATGTTTTGTTTGTTTGTTTCCTGCCAAGATGGCGAGGGAAAGGCTTGTTTACCTTGCTGGTTCGATGGGCGGGGAAAGACATGATTTGAATTTGACTGCCAAAAAAATCGCGAGGGGAAAGGCTTGTCCGCCGACATTGCTCGGCGTGTCGGACACCTAAGAGAGGATAGAGGATAACCCCCCCCCCTAACCCCCCCCCCACCCGACGTCTGATACGTGGGGGGGGGGGCCCCCCCCCCCAAGGACCGCGCGGCAATTTGATGACGTTCCACTAAACGTAGTCTTCGGGGACCCGGTGTCGCAAAACAGGGGTCCCAGGCTCGATTCCCCCTGCCGGCTTTTTTGCTGGCTTGGGCTTCCTGCATCCTTTTGCCGAAAATCTGGAAAAACTCTGTGTTTTTGGACATCCTCTTTGCGAAAACGCTGGAAAAACAGTGTTTTTTGCGGGAAATACTGGGGAGCAAAGGGGAAGTGCAAGGATACATACATACATACATACAGACATACATACAGACAGACATACAGACATACATACATACATACATACATACATACATACATACATACATACATACATACATACATACATACATACATACATACATACATACATACATACATACATACATACATACATACATACATACATACATACATACATACATACATACATACATACACATACATACATACATACATACATACATACATACATACATACATACATACATACATACATACATACATACATACATACATACATACATACATACATACATACATACATACATACATACATACATACATACATACATACATACATACATACATACATACATACATACATACATACATACATACATACATACATACATACATACATACATACATACATACATACATACATACATACATACATACATACATACATACATACATACATACATACATACATACATACATACATACATACATACATACATACATACATACATACATACATACATACATACATACATACATACATACATACATACATACATACATACATACATACATACATACATACATACATACATACATACATACATTACATTACATTACATTACATTACATTACATTACATTACATTACATTACATTACATTACATTACATTACATTACATTACATTACATACATTACATTACATTACATACATACATTACATTACATTACATTACATTACATTACATTACATTACATTACATTACATACATACATTACATTACATTACATTACATTACATTACATTACATTACATACATACATTACATTACATTACATTACATTACATTACATACATACATACATACATACATACATACATACATACATACATACATACATACATACATACATACATACATACATTACATACATACATACATACATACATACATACATACATACATACATACATACATACATACATACATACATACATTACATTACATTACATTACATTACATTACATTACATTACATTACATTACATTACATTACATTACATACATACATACATACATTACATACATACATACATACATACATACATACATACATACATACATACATACATACATACATACATACATACATACATACATACATACATTACATTACATTACATACATACATACATACATACATACATACATACATACATACATACATACATACATACATACATACATACATACATACATACATACATACATACATACATACGAGAGAGGGAGATTGGGGAGAGAGTGGCTTGGGGGGATGGGGAGGATGGGGAGCGGAGGGAGGGAGAGAGGACGACAGAACACACCAGGGAGACAAGGGAGAGAGGAAGAAGGAGAAAAGGGAGAGGACAATGTCGGCGGACTGAGCCGGAGGCTCTAAAGTTTTCCCTTGCTGGTTCGTGGGGGTTGGGAAGGAATGAGAAGGGGCACCCCCGAAGAAAATAGAAAAGGCCGTCCGATGGTTGGTTTCCTTTGAGTCGGAATCCCCGTCAAAAACGGTTCCCGGACGGTGCCGTGCACTGCGCAATGAGAGAAGCCACAGTAACTGGAGGGCAACATGCTCAACCGGGAGTCCAAAAGGCAGGCCATGTCTCTGATGGCGTCAATGTTCCAAGCTTACTGCAGGCAAGGCAAACTTCGACTGCAAGAATCCCTTTAAAGAAAGCCGGACTCCCTGAACCTACCTTGAGTCTCCATGA
This sequence comes from Effrenium voratum, assembly GCA_963377175.1. NCBI lineage: Eukaryota > Dinophyceae > Suessiales > Symbiodiniaceae > Effrenium > Effrenium voratum. The sequence goes on from CAUJNA010003820.1 coordinate 175,068, forward strand.
CCCTTAAAAAAATGGGTCCATGACCCCTAATTTTGGGGAATGACCCCGAATTTTTGTTAAGGGTCATGGAGCCTCCAGGTATTTTCACCCTATCCATGAAACTAAGCATCCAAGACCTGCAACACTCACCGCTTCCATCTGGCCCGCACATTCGGCTCACCGGACAGGTGTTGACTACCCGGCAGCTGTCGCGGCTCCAACCCAGAGCTGTCGGGGGCCATTTCACCGGATCCATCGGATGCGTGTGTTTCTCTCAAGGGAAACCAAAGGAAACCAAACCAAGTCCTCACTGGCTGAGTGGATGGCCCAAAAAAGTCCATACCACTCAAATGGTCTTCCAAACTTTCAAGTTCGTGAACTCAGGAAGTGAGAGTCTCTCTGGCCTGGTCCTGTGACTTAATCAACGAGGGGCTCGGAGAAGATCCGTTTGTCAACCCTCTTCCAACCCTTCGAGGCCCGGTGGCTCTGTTGCATCTCGCGGAACATCACGAGGAGCCGGTAGAGCCTATGTGAGGCATGAGCGCTCCAGTGACTATATCCTCTAGGTCCTCCAGTAGAGAGGTTAGAATAAGGGTACCAACTTTGTTTTGTAGTCTATTTTAGTAGGGAACCCTCCCCGGTCAAAGGGCACTACTGGGGGACGTAGTACTGGTGACTTGGGAGTTGTTAATTTGGGACTAAACCATGCGCGTGCCCAAAATGAAGACTCCCCAAAGTGTCGTTAGCCCTTCCAGCTCCTCTTCCCTCCAAAAGGGGAGTTCACGGGGTCAGCCTGTCATGGGGATGGCCGGGAAATGCAACTCACACTTCTGTAGGAAAAGGATGCCCATCCTCTCTGGTACAGTTGAGTCCCGAAATAGGTCAAGTACGACTTAAGATATCTTCTGATAGGCTTGCCAAACTGGGCCATATCTCTAATTTGGGGGCTCAATGAGAAAAGAATACCCAACTGTCTCTGCAATCTGTTTAGGTCACAAACCATAATTATCTGGTGTGTAACAGATAAATAAGTTATGCCCTTTGACAGCGACATAAATGGCACGGCGCAGCCTCTAATCAAATCCCACACTTGCAGTCATTCCAGCCAAACATGTGGCTATGTCAGAAGCGGACACAATAGGTGCCCTGCTGGGACCGTGAGAAACCAACATCCAACTTGCCCGGAAAGGTCTTTGGCTTTGACACAAATATGTCCCCTGGCCAATTTTCCTTGCGCCATGGTCGTGGCTTCCCCTACACCCGGGTGCGGTCACAGAGGTGTTTCGGCCTGGAAGTCGAATCGCCTTGGGAGACTTTGACTCCACATCTCACCCCCTCCCCATATTTGGGGGAGCTGAGTTGGATTAATTCAGGGTGGCCTAGAGCACTGGGAAGCTGCTAGAATAGGGCTGGGTGCTTGAAAACCGAATTCAGTCAGCACCGAGCCTCCCGTCCACCCCTTCTCAAAGCAAAATAGTCTTCCACCCCCCAGTCAGGTTCCATGGCAACACAGATGGGAGGGTACAGTTGGCCGTGGCTCAAAATCAAAAAAATGGGGCAATCCGCTGGTTTTGGTCTTTTCCATCTGCCAAGATGCCGATGCCCTTTTCGAGCCACCGGTTACGAGTCAATGGCCGGCTTCCCTTTCGGTTTTTCCGGCCTGACCAGGCGCAGCAGGCCGAGCCCCGTGGCCAGACGAGTAGGGCCCCCCATCTCGGCTCGAGCGGTGGCCAGCGAGCGTTTTGGGCGGTTTGGGATCCCCGGGAGTCGGCCGGGGAAGACGTGGGCTTCAGACCTGGGAGTTTCCTTCAAAGGGACCCGCTCTTGGATGGTTGCTAGGTCCTCCAGTCGAGAGGTTAGAATAAGGGTAGCAACTTTTTTCTGTAGTCTATTTGAGCAGGGGAACCCTCCCCCTACTACAGGGTAAAAAGGGCACTACGGGGGGGGACTTAGGTTTGAAAGGGAAACCAAAAGGAAACCACCCACCTGGAGGAATCGGTCCCCAATTTTGAGAATGCGATGAAGGCTAGCTGAGAATGCAATGCCTGCCGCATTCGGGGGCATGTCGCTTTGGTCTGGGGGGTCCGACTTGATTCTCAAGGGGGGACTCACAAGGCCAAAGTAGTCCCTGCTTTTCGAGACCAAAGGAAATCCTGGGAGCCGCTTCGCAATTGTTCGCCAAACTCTGATTGAGAGACACAGCCTCAGACCACCCATCTGAGACAATTCACATAGGACCATCGTGAAACTACAAACCCGCTTTTCTGAGCTCTATCTCTGGACATCGTGGAATTCCTGTGACAGGGTAGGCCGGATTGGTATCACCGAGAGTGGCCCCAGCGAACCCATGTCCTTTCAGAGCTTCGGTCCCTGCAAATCCCAAGTTGTGAGAATTCATTGAGTTTCTGGTACAGAAGTGGGAGCCAACCCCTCATTCCCACTGATCCGCAGGGAAGCCATTTTGTGGGGTCTATGCGTGATCCATCAAGATGAGCAAATCATGTCCCCTTTGGAAGCAAACCAAGTTGCTAGCGCAAGACAAGCATACCCATGTTGACAGCCGCCCTTGTTTGACCTCTTTGGGGTGAACTTTGACTTCCAGTTGCGTCACTGGAGCACCTCTACGTCATGACCTTCGCTCCTTCGTTCCTTCATGCAAAAGGGAGCCCTGTTGTAGGCAACTGCATAAAATATGGGCATGCGTCAAAATCGGGATTTAGAGCCGGAGATGGGTGGTTTCCTTTTGGTTCCCCTTTAAACCAACCCCAAAAAGCGTACGTACACAGCACACACACACACACACACGTATGTTTGAAAAGGACCAAAAGAACAAATCCACCTCCCAGTTGCCACACCGCAATGCGAGCCAAATATCGCCAGCCAAGGAGAACACCAACTTGACGCCACGCTTTCGCCCAGATCCAAGCGGCCATCTCAACCACGAGGTCGACCGGAAACGTGGCAAGAATGTCGAGCAGGAGCCGACCTCGGCAACAAGACCAAGAGGGACGTCTCTGCGTAGAGTTAAACCCCCAAAATGGGATGCTCCTTTTCAGCTCCCCTCAAGCCAGCCTCAAAAGGGGTACTCCCAAACAGCACATCCAGAAAGGAAAACAACAAAGAAAGCGGCTTCTTTCTTAAAGAGGGAAGCTCTAGAACTAAAAAGTATATTGATGTTTTAGGGAACCAGCACAAACCGGAAAATTCGGAAAATATACCCAGCAACGCAAAATAGTAAACCATCTGACCAAAAGACTTCCATGCAGCGTTTTGTTGAAGCCCAGATCTAAGGGCGTATTGTGGGTCCAAGGCAAACAACCCCAGCATCAGTCCGGCGAGAGCGTTTGGACTAACTTCCCGCGGGAAACTCCGCCCATGAGCCATTGGCTCAACAACAAGCATCACCGCATTTCTGCGCTTTCTATACCAATTCAAGTCCCAGCGCTTAAAAGCTTGAAGATCAACGTTTGGTTCCGGCCATGCAAAGACAAACCCGACAAATGTCGGACAACCAGGCTCGAGCTTGAACAAGCCAGTATAAATTCACCAACATGGAGTGCCGTGACGTGCGCACAGAACTAATCTGATTGAATTCAGGGATCCGATCGGCTCCTGCATGGGGTCGATCGGAGGCACCACAAGCACACCGTATCCCTTTGACCAACGTCAAAACCGCAAAGCGCACTGCGTGACCCCTCTTCGCACGCTCCGGAATTGCTCGGGTACAAAGGAAATCAGAGAAATGTGTGAGTGTGTGTGAGTGTGAGTGTGTGTGTGAGTGTTGTTTCTTGCAGGTGCCCTTTTCAGCTGAACCAAAAGGAAAAACCGGTGTGCAATGGTTGGGGTCGCCCCACAACACCTGACCATTGTCCTAGCTGAGGTCCTTTTGGTTTTCCTTTAAAACCACCAAAAAGGGGTTACCCCCCCCCCCACCAAAAAAAAAACAGACGCAGTTCTTCAAACAAACCTGTCGCACAAAAGCTTCGAAGCCCGCCATGGGAGAAAAAACATGGGGAGCACCCGTTTCTTTCTTGGTTGGTGGGGCAACCAGCCTCCCTCTGGTTACAGGAGCCCCGACCAAAAAAGAAGAAATCCTGGCCACTGGCCGATAAGGAAAAAGTATGTTTTTCGGTAGATGTTCAAGGACCTCGGAACCCACCTCTAAAGAAGAGCAGAAAATTCATTCACTTCCTGAGTGGACTGGCCCAAAAACGTCCAAACGCGTTGAAAACCACTACAATGGTCTTCCCGAAAGCTTTAAAGTCCATGAACTACAATGATCTCCATGAGCTCACGGAGAACAAGGGAGCAGCCCAGCTGTGCGCCGGAGAAGGCCGAGGAAAAAAAGGCCACGGGGCTCTGCCCCACTTACGACGCACCCCACGCCAGGGGGCCGCTCCACCAATACGCCTTGATGATGGTGAACCTGTCCGAATCGGAAGAGAGCCGCCGGCTCGGAGCCCCACCCCTTCCGCCCGGTGAAGGGAGCTTGTCTTGGGGGCTCGGTGGGGAAGCAAGGCTCGGGAGCATCTTTCTGGGCTGCCCTCAAATGCCCTAAACGTTTGACTTTTAGTGGGTTAAATGGAAACTACCACCAAACCCAACAAAAACCTGAGAACCTAAGGGGATGGCTGGGAGCCAGCGAGTTTTAGTGAGGAAGTCAAACGTCAAACTCGGGTAGTTGGATCACAAGCAGGAAGCAGCTTGCTAGTCAGCTGGATCCCTGGCAACTGAACTTGCTATCTCCTATGGTATCCTTGAAGAGCACACGAACACATGCTCATGTTCGGCATTCAATTGGATTCGGATTTTCAGCTGATCCCCGAGCAAAAAGGGGGGTCTACCACTTCCCGCGCTTCCTGTGTTTCTAGTCCCAACAATCACCTGGCCCAGAAAAAAAGGGGGTACGCGGAAACTAATATGTTCTGATTCTGTTTCACATTTAGTCTACCCAAAAATTAACCCGTGTTGGCGGAGAGCTAGCAAGAGAGCTTCGGCGGCGACTTGATCGCGACACCCAAGATCACTGCATCGGGGGCAAGAAACAAACGCTTTAGGACCTAGGCGCAGTTGAGAACAAGTTGCCTCAGCCATCCCATTTGGGCTGCATGCCATGTCTGTCTATTTGGATGGGAATTGACCCCCTTCGTGCGGGCATTTATGTTGCAAAGACAAACCTCAAGGAGCTGCCCAAGCTGAGCCCTTCGTGCCAAGCAGCTGGGTTCCCAGTTTGCATCAAAGGACCGCGCAGCTTTCAATTGGTGTTTTTTTTCTCAGCCCGGTTGGCACCCCCAAACATGAAATCCATGACCCCCGTCACAGTCTCAACCCCTTCGAGGGGCCTTTAAAAACTTTGGCCAGTGACCAAAGAGAAACTTGCGACTCCTTGCGCCAAAAAAGCGGACATTCGGACCGGCGACCCAAGACGGTGGTGTCCCTTTCGCTTTCCCTTTCAACCAAGTCGAAAAAGGGCACCATCTCCACAAGACGCAAACCCCGCATGGGGAACCCAAAGGCTCCAAGCGTGGCTCGTTTTGCGTCGGCCTCGAAGTTTCCCTCATTCAAAAAATTGGCCCCTTCCCCCCGTCAACAAGCGGAGGCGTGCCTAGAGGTAATGTAGCCAGTTGGGTTCCAAATCGCCTGGTTGCAGGTGAAGATGATGTCCACAGCAAAGGTCGCGTCCTCGGATTTTCGGCACGGAGGTCGCGAAGCAAACACTCAACGAAAAAAGCTATTCCGAGCACAAGTAATGGCAACCCCACCATGCCAAAAGCATCTCCAAAGATCAACCCGCCATGCGAGGACCTCGAGAAAATCACAACAAAAGATGGGTGCAGGCCCATCGCAGAACCAACCTGGGCTGCGGGGTCACGCCCAGCCTTTCATGGTTGGCTGGTTTTTCCTTGAGCCCTTTGAAACAATTTGGCGGGTTCGCAAACAGCAACTTCAGTCCAACCGACAAGAAACGCCTTTTGCGCGGAAACCTCACGGCCACCCGAGCCACCAGGCGTCCGTTCTTCTTTCTTTTTCTCGGGAACATCCTGCGTCCAAAAGCTCAAGGACCGGAGCAAGAGTTGCGATCCGGGCAGCTAAACAGCAGTCCACGATAAAGGCGAATATGTCCTGTCGAGTCACAGAGATGTGCGCCAAAAGTGCACATCTAACTCCCGATTCCGGTCGGGGTAAACTGGGAAGCCACCCAACCTCCACACCTCACTGCCGCAAGTCCGGACTTGTTGCTACAACCGATCTTCCAGAAAGCTCGTCGGGAAACTGAGGAACTCAGCCGTGAACCCTAATAGCCTGACCGTGGCACATGGCATGAAGCGATGCCGCTTGGGATTTGAATTCCATCTTTTGGGCTACGCCACTGCAAATGAGACAAACGGGGAAGCCAATACACAGTCAAAGGAGTTGGACCTCTCACGGAGCAAACTATTGCTTAGTCGTGGGTAGACTTCACTTCCGGAAATATAGTTGAATCCCCTCAGTGAGGGCCTTCATCATGGTGCAAAAAATCGCTCGAATGAGCTCGCCCGGAAATAACCTGGCCAACAAAACCCCCTACATATTCCCTTTGATCACAGGGAAACTCACCTGTGGTTGCCGAAAGTGTGTTGAAAACTACTCAAAAGGGGAATTCTATTTTTTTTGATCCCTGCCCTCAGGGGTTGCAGAGGTGTCCCTCGAGGCCAAATCCTACGAAAGACCTTCCTTCCAGCCAGAAACATCCAAAATTCCGCTCGAGTAAGTTTGCAAAAACAAAGCCGCCTGGAAACGGGCTGGTGTCTTTTGCAGGATGCGGAACCGTCCTCCTGAGTGGACTGGCCAAAAAAGGCAGCCATACTTCTGCTTGCCACTAAAATGGTCGTCCCAAAAAGTTTAAAGTCCATGAAGTCGGGGAGTGAGAAAAAGGGAGCAGCCCAGGTGTCCGGTGCCGCAAAAAGCGAGAAAACGATTGAGCAAAAGCCACGCCCCGGGGCTGCTCCACCAATACGCGATGGGAAAGACCTTGAACTCAGCAAGGCCTCTTGACACAAGCTGATCTCCCCAGCCCGCCGGAAGCTGACCGCTGGGCTTTGAAGAAAGCCGAGCTTGGTGCAACGGCCCTTCCAAACGCTTTTTTTCCTGGGGAAAAGCAATTGGGCGGTGGGGTCCCCAACAATGGGGATTGTCCTTCGGTCTCCTTTGCTTAAAGGCACCGCAAAAGAAAGAAAAAACGCCCGTATCATTCCAAACTGTGCCAAACGCCCTCCTGATTTGATTCGAAGAACCTGCGAGAAAAGTGTGTCACTGTTTGCTCCATGTGATTTTTTGAGTGTCGACCAGAGGAAGAGTTGTCCAAAAAGTGCAAAACGCTAAGGCCAAGACCTCTTGGCCCTTTCTCCGAGGCGACCCCATTGGAACCCCGGCAGCTCTGCAAGAAACACATCCAAACCCTATATTTGGAGCGAAACCCCAAAAAAATGGTGGACCTGGGGGAACTTTCAGTGGGTCACTGGAGACATGCTCTTCACGTCCGGGGTCAAAGACGGAATCATTGTCCTGCGGGTCCAGCAAAGCCTCGGCTGACTGAATGCGGATTCGCCACGCACCATGGAACCTTTCGAAAGGTTGTTGTCACGTTTCTCAAAGGGGTCCCCCAACGTGATTTGGCTTCCTTTTCATTTGTGTCCTTTTGGAAAATAGCTGGCCCTGGTAGATGATCGAACCACCGGGCCTATTTTGCAAGCAAACCAACCAAAAACGGACACCTGTGTTCCTTTTTTGGCTTCTTGTTTAGGTTCCAAAGGGGAGTCCACCATTTCGATTGAAACTCTCATGTGCGAGGCGAGGCGAAGTTGTGCCAGAGGCCCCTGGGTTCGGAGAAACGATCAGAGGACCCAGCGAGCTCGGTTTATCGGTTTTCCCTCCGAAGCTCGCCTCTCGGAAAACTCTTTGGCTTCTTTTTGGCTTGGAGCACCATCCCCGTAGACGCCAATGACTTGCACGGAAAGCACGCGCCCATTTTTCGGAACAAAAAAGAAAGAAACAAACGAGCGACGGCAGGTGTCCCGTGGCTTGCAGCAAGCCACGTGAGTCGGGACTCGAGTCTTACTCCAAAAATGGTGCCGCATCCCAGGCATCCCCAAAAGAGAGTGTGTGTTGCTTTGATGCTGCGCCGGTCCCAACAAACATCCCGACTGCTATCGTAGCACCTCCCCCCCCCCCACCGCCCCCTCAGCCCTTTTTGCTTTCGCTCCAGGGGGCATACCGCATCGGGGTAAAGAAGCCGCTCACGAGCACCATGAAATGCATCAGGTTGGTCCACACCTGGAGGCGAGGCCCCAGGGCCACAGCTCTGGGATGGCAGTGAGTGAGCAACCAACCGCTTTGATAGACCCGGGGGGTTACAGGGGTGCTGGTTAAAGATGCACCCACACACACACACACATACACATGTTCAGTCATCATTAAGTTGGCGAGAAGGGGACACAGGACCCAAACATCAAACTCATCTTTGATCAAAACACAAATTGCTGCCTAATGTGCGATAGCTAGGGAATCAGAAATGGAATGACCCCAAGACGAAAGAACAAAAAACAACTCCGACTGGTGGCTTCCCTCAAGGGCATCCCTGGGTTCATTCCCACCTTCCCCGAGCGCCAGCAAGATTGATCAAACAACGAAAGCGAGGAGACATATGTCAGAAGAATGCCTTTACATCTGTATATCCATTCCTCCTATGAGGCGATTCACAACCCTTCATCATAGAAGCGGTCACACAGGGTCACGTGTCCTTTTGGAATTGAGTCATGCCAATGTCAGCAGAAAAGCTTTGGCCCCATTGTACTCCCTCCAAAAAACGAACAGAACCAAAAACGCGAACAAGTAAAACACATACCAAGAACATTTGATTGGCCCTAAAGCAAGGCTTCCTCTGCCACAGTAAATAAGCTCCGTCGGTACGACTTCACAAATTGCCTCACATCATTAACCACGCGCAGCGGTCAAGAGATCCTGAGAAAGTCGGGTTCATATTTCAAGGGTATTCCAGAACTTCCGTTTTTGCAAGGAAGCGCGAGGAATGTGACTTGTCATCTTACTTCCACAGATCAAGCTGCCAGCTTTCACTAAGCCATCCATCCATCCATCCATCCATCCATCCATCCATCCATCCATCCATCCATCCATCCATCCATCCATCCATCCATCCATCCATCCATCCATCCATCCATCCATCCATCCATCCATCCATCCATCCATCCATCCATCCATCCATCCATCCATCCATCCATCCATCCATCCATCCATCCATCCATCCATCCATCCATCCATCCATCCATCCATCCATCCATCCATCCATCCATCCATCCATCCATCCATCCATCCACATCCATCCCCCCATCCATCCATCCACCATCCATGTATACCATCCATCCATCTACCCATCCATCCACCAGCCATCCATCCTCCAACCCCGACTGGTCAAAACTCATGGCCGTGGTGGTTGCCTCTACATCTAGGTCCTCCAGTAGAGAGGTTAGAATAAGGGTACCCTTTTTTCTGTAGTCTATCTTAGTAGGGGAACCCTCCCAACCAAAAACGGGGAGAGAAGGGCACTACTGGGGGACCTAGACATGCAGGAATCTAGTCTGAACTCCTTTCTCAGGGCTGGCCGATCACCAGCCCCAGACACATGCCGCTCTCGACGGCACTCTTTCAGGACGAAAGAGGAGCTGTGACCGTCACAGCTCCTCACGATCATAGGTGTCCTTGGGGAAACAGATGGCCCTGGATGATTAAACCACCGATGCTTATCCAAACCCCGGGCCTGGACCCATTTGTCCGTGGGGATGAACAACCACCGCTCCCGCGCGTACTCCTCATCCAAAGCGCCCTCGCTGAGGACTCAGCCAGCGAGGAGCGGTCTCAAAACGCATGGGGCGGGGGTGGGACATCTGCGCTAGAAGTCCCAACTCTTAAAAAATGGGATGGTGTTCCTCACTTCCTGGGGTTGGCTGGCCATAGAATAAGTCCCAACTCTCTGATTGCCACAAATGGCGACCAACCCCAAACGCTTCAAAAGCTTCTTCTCCGCTTTCTCGCGTGAGGTTTCAAGGACCAGACCGGAGCCCACCGGTTGAAAGCGCTCAGTTTTCTCTCTCGACCCAAAGGGTTGAGGCTCATGGCAGACAAAGAAAACCACGACTGTGAGTCGCCCATGTTTTTTGCATAGCGCCCACACAAGGCCCCAAATGCACCAAGGGACTCTGAAGCCGGCCCAGGTCCGAAGCACCGGCCCCCATTCATGTGATTGCTTTTTGAGTGTGCTTGGTGAACAAAATATATACAGTTGTTTGGTGAATCAACTTCAATCACTCAAAGGACTGTTCGGCTGAATAGTCTCACATGTTCATTGAAAAGAGATTCTACGGTAAAAAATTGAAAAAGCACCGAATCATGTTTCTTTCGGAATGAAATCTCTTAAAAGAAGTACCTTGAGGGGTTCTATCTGACCGCCTACACAGGAAACTGCCTGTTGTTCTGTAGCCGGAGCCCTCCCTTCCCTTCCAGAAATGCCCCACATCCTGGGGGGTGCTTTGCAGAGGACGGGGAGAATGGTAAAAGAAACATCTAGGAATCTCACGAGCCAACCCGAAGGCAATCTTCAAAACTGGCCGGAGAAACAGTGAGGGAGCGAGCCCAGTTTAGGTGATGCTCAAGATTGGAGTGGAAAGAATGCGGTGACTGGAAAATTGGCCGATTGGAGTGCACTCTGTAGGCCGGATTTCGGTCAGTTTACTCTGGGCTTAGCGACAATAAGGAGTCGACACCTGACCTGACGTACCGTTGAAGCATTCACAAGACAAAGTCCCTTGTGCAGCCCATACCTGATCAGGCTGGCAACGGTAAACCGATCACCAATTGCATTATTGTCAGTTCGCCACAAATGCTGTGCCGATCTTGGGGAGGAGCCCAACTGACTCACGTGAATTCTCAAAATTGGGAGACTCCTGGTGGCTTCATGCGCACAAGCTTGCTTGCTTTTAGCAGGGGTCCGGACCCCACTTTTAGAGGTCCACAAAAGGGGGAAATTGACTCCGACCCCCCGCTAGATGCCTTTCAGGCCGGGCCCTTGCAGTCTTTCGGCAGCATTGCAATCGTGTCAGACATCGAGCAGCGATATGTGATGTTACTTGCAGTCATGATGTCATCATCTCTTTCAGAGATAATCCAAACTAAACACAAAGGCCAGTTGGACTGCAATAAGTTTTGCGAGTATCCGATTGCCCAAATCCATTCATGTCCACTTCACCCAAAAAAAGCCACTGGCCTTCACCCCATGCACAAAGGACCACGAGCATAACACAAGCAAGTGCGGAGTCAGGATCAAAACGCGGCAAACGTCACCCAAAACGCATGGGCATGCTTTCACCTATGGCAAGAGGATAGATGCACGTCTCCCTATCCTTCACCCGTGTCTGCAAAAATGGCTGTGTCACTCTTTGGAAGTTGGTACCCTGTGGGCCAATAGAAAAGACGGCAATTTCTACAGATCCCACAAAAAAAATATTAGCACAAACAGTTGAAGCTAGCAAAACGACAATGTATGCAGATCCCACAACACAAACAAAAAACAAAACACGCAACAAGTTGAAAACGTCAAATCCTTGCGCCAAGTCGACTTCGCCTAAAGCCAAGATGCGGCCGTTTCCACTTCTCGAACTGGGCACAGTGATCCGGCTGGGGCTATGGGCGCTGGGGGTTCAGATGGAACCTGAGAAGCCTCCTCTTTAGCCTCCTCTTTGGGGGCTCATTTTTTGCGGAGCATCTCTGTTGCACACTTTGACCCCAACCCCCCCTCCGGATCCCCTTAGTCCACAGGGAGTCGTTCCCATGAAAGGGAGTCAAGAAGACACGGGGTGGAGTCAACCTTGTCAGGAAAAAGCTGAAAACCACCCCCAGATACGTAACTTTTGCTTGACCAGAAACACCTTGAAGGTGCGAGGATCCAATTGCCGCCGCCCTAAAAAAACAAACTTCCGCCCAGAAAAGGGGCAAGATCTTGCTGGTGGGAATGGTCCCCCAGAAAACGAGGGCTTCCTCTCCTGAGAGACAAAGAGTTCTCAACGGCCGACCAGTGAAGACTCTTTAGGTGGGGCCTCTGGCTTGCGGCCTCAAATTCTATGTTTGGGATGTGAGTGGATCCGTGTTTGACAAGAAGTCGTGGTCTCAGCTTTTCTTCAAATCGTGGCCCAAAAGGGATCTGAGCACTTTTTACCCAAACCCCTCTGGCTTTGTGCAGAACTGGCGACCACTCAGCTCAGCTTCCATCCAATTGCTGGTTTGGAATGGTGGCTCAGTGGTTAGGGGTTCCCATGGAACCCTCTACAAGAACCAGGGCTTCAAAACAAAAAGATCCAAGCCACCAGGCTCCAAACCGTCAAGTAAGCGCAACCAAAGCTTGGCCTTGCTGGCGAGTGAGTGGAGCCCCAGCTGATGTCTTTCTTAGTTTTTAGGTTTTTTTCAGTCAGTCCGGGGGAAACGGACAAGTTCCCAAAGGTTAAGCCGTTGGCGCTTTCTATGTGGGGAACCGAGTTGAAGCGGGTCCAAAAAAATACCACGGAACTGAGTAGCGTTGCTCAAGTGAGGATAAACTTCAAAAGAAGTCGTCCGAGCCGTTCATCCTCACGGAGTTACTCTGGAAATGCGAAGGAGGAACTGAAACACCTCTTTTGTTCCCAAGAAGGTCATGGGACAATCTAGGGGTGTTTCGCCCGCTGGCATTTGAGTTGCCCTTTCCTGGCCTTATGTTCTCCTAGAACCAGCACGAGAAAGATGATATCGACCGTGAGTCTGGAAACTTCTTGGGCATGGGGCAAAATTAAGCCACCCGGGGACCACAAGGCTTAGTCCTTGCTTCCATTTACCTGGGCAACCCATGGGGTACCTACTTTTGACCCACAGCCACTTGTGTCCGCATGACGAACCTTGGCAAAGGTCCCTCCAGAAATTTCAGTCCAGCGGCTTCCAGTACATCTTGGTGGGCGTGTGCTCTGTCCAAATCTGGGACCCCATGACGCTGTCGCCAGCTTCTGGCCACCGGAAAAACTCTCACAGATGGAGGGGGGGGGGTCCTGTGTATTTTGCTTCGGTGTAAACAGCACACCTTTTCAGGGCTTGATTTACAAAGAGCCCTTCTCAGACTTAAAAGGCGGTGCCTTTTCAGGTTAGGCGTTTAGAGCGTGGCGTCAATGGCAAACAAAGGGAGCAATACCATGGAAAGCCCGGGGCTACCAGCGAGCGCAGCTTCACCAAACTGCGCTTTAGGAAGCATGGCTTTGTCATGCTCAGACCTCCGAAGCAAAGTTTGCCCTTGCTCACCCCATGGCACCAAAGGGCTCTTTGCCCGTGTTGAGTAACCAAAGCCAGTCAACGTGGCTCCGAAGGGAATCCAAAAGAAGAAGAGAGACAAACGCGTTGGCGAAAATAGATTGGTGCAACTGCTTTCCGGCGAACGACCATGTAAACAGAAACTAAAGGAGGTTCGCAGGGCATCCAAGCAAAGAAGAGCTAAGAACTTTCTCCAACTCCCAACTCCTTGTTTGGCTTGCACTCAGATACCTGTGACTAAAACCACCCAGCCAAGACCTCCAGTAAACACCCACCACAGACCTCAAAAGCCCCATTCGAGCCGAAGACAACCCATCCAGCATCCCAACATGTTCATTTCCAGCATCCCCAGCATCCCCAGCATCCCCAGCATCCCCAGCATCCCTAGCATCCCCAGCATCCCCAGCATCCCCAGCATCACCAACATCAATAGAATCACCAGCGCATGCAAGCTGCTCGAAGCACGAGACTGGGTGCAGTCTAGCGTGACGCTTGCGCGAAACGCTCTACAAACCAACTTGGAAAAAAAGGAAAGCGGATGGCTACCAAGCGCACAGATTCTCAAGTAGATTGCAGTCTTTTCTATTATTTGGGATGGGCATTTGGCAACGCATTTCCACTAGGATTCGAATGGGTGTGACCTTACTGAGTCCTACTTGGATTCCATTCAAAGCTTGATTTTGTTTTTGGAGCAGCCGTTGGTGAAGATGTGAAATTAGTACGACAACTGCTACATAACACTGTGGTTTACAATGGACCATGGTAGCGCTTGGGGCTAGGCAAAAACACGACTGAACTATCTTGACTTCTACTCGATTTCTAACTGAATTAAAATAGAAATCAAAAAGGACAGACACCAACCACAATGTCTATGTCAAGTTAACATTTCAATCTGAATTATGCTATTTATGAATTCTACATGCACAGGAGTTCCTTTCCAATAGAACTTGCCTTACAAATCAGTTGACATGTCAAACAAGTGCAGCCGCCTCTGCAAACTTTACTCCAGACCTTTTTTCCTTATCTCCCCCCTCTACTATGTCAACCCCCACCTCTATCAACCGAGAGGTGGCTTTCCAGCATTCCACCCTTCCAAATGAAGTAAGACTCCGGGTGAGCTCGTGCTCCGTTTCCCCAAAAAAGGTGATGCCACTCAGATCCGTAGGCACCAGCCCTTGCGCCCAACTCGGGGTCCCCCCCCGATTTGCCCGGCCTGAAGGCGGGCCGTTCCGGAAGTCAAAACCTAGCGCTCTCAGTGCTACTGGTTCGATGGCAAGGAATGAAAAAACCCTCAAGAAAAACCATCCCCGATTTGGTTTGCTTTACGGGAATCCCCTTCCGGTGCACTCCCAACACCCTGGGTCATTCAATCCTAGTGAGCAGCAGCAAGTGCAGTAAACCCCACAAATGTAAGGTGGGCGCTGCTCCGTTGACATAACTCTTGAAGGGCAAAAACCGGTTTCCGGGTTTTTCTGACCCGACCGGGTTGCGGGCCCTCTCCAAAGCAAACAATCCGGTAAATTTGAGGACAAAACATGAACGTCAGCCGCAGTGCTCCTTAAAGACCCATAGACATGTGGCCAGCGAGAAGCTTACGCAAACCCAGCAAGCCAATTTTCTCCCCTTGGTTTGGTCAAACCAACGAACCCACCCGCACCCCCCGCGGTTTCCACCAATCAGCCGAGGCACCGGAGATGCCAGATCGGGAGGTGTCGATCCTCGGCCCAAGCTGTTGATCCAGAGGGTCGAAAGGCCGATTCTTACTGAGAAAAAGAAAGCAGATTAAGACAAGATACCCGTCAGAACAGAAGCTGCATGGGTTCCATTACCTGCTTGCCATTGGCCTTCCATTCGGCCCACGTTCTCATGAGACAGACCAGCAAAATGGCCCTAAATCTGACAAAACGCTCAGATGCGCCACATCCCAAATTAAGCAACAACTACTGGAACTGTTGACCAACCCCCACATAGGCCAGCACGGGGAATCCCCAAAATGGGTGGCGTCCTTTTGGATTCCTTTGAAGAATCCATGCTGCAAAAGACAAACACGCACACAAACACACACGAACGCACACAAACGCATGCGCGCGCGCACACACACACACACAAACACACTTGGTGATGTGTCAGGACTCGGGGCCGTGCTAAATGCGCACTATCATATGACTTTTGCAAAAGGGTGCCGATTCGCTTTGACACACGGCCATTCATGTTCAACTCTAAAGAATCGCTGTCTCTGCCCACGTTCTCACTTGAGTGCTATTTGTTCCGATGTTTGCCAAGTGTTCGGCTCAAACGGAGGCCACGTCCAATCCATAGGTTTTCTCCAATGGGAAACAACAACTATGTCGCTTGCTTTTATTTCCGCAAGCTCAAAAGACGGCCATTTCCGCAGTCCGTGAAACGTGTGCCTAGCGACAACTCAGCCGATGGGGGGAAAAACACATGCAACATGCGTGGAGCAAAGGCATCCTCCAGGAGTCATCCCACAATTTCCCTGCCCAAAGCCTTACCAATTCTGCCCTCCAATCTGTTCCTTCTCAATGCGGAACCCCAAAACAAATGGCAAAGAATCTCCTCTCGAGGAGCCCCTTTTGCAACATTGGGTAACAGCAGATGGCACAACTCCAACCCACATCTACCCAAAGGAACCACGCGCTTGCACCCAAAACCCGAGAAACCCCACTGCCTTCGCATGTTCAGTTCCGTTCGAGCGGCGACTTGCAGGAGAGTCTGCTCGCCTTGGTCCCTGTCCTCGGCAATGCGTCTCACGTTTCCATGGCCCAGTCTGGGACTCCCAGGACTCCCTTTCAAGCAAGCCCCCCCCGCCCCCGCCGCCTTTGGGCCCCCAAAGCCAACCCACCCTGTGGCAATCGACTCATGTGCGAAAACCCAAAGAATCAGAAGAAAGTGTCCCTTGCCACTTGCCAATCTTTAACCGTAATTTGATTGCGGGTTGATGTGGGGTTTGTTGTACATTCGACAGACCCATCACTTGGGGGAGTTTCGAATGGCCAAATGGGACATTTTGAAACCACAAAACACGGGCCTCGAAAAGAGACGCCCTGGATGTCTCGACAAAAAGTGGCACATTCGAAATTGCATCCTTAAATGCTGGCACAGCAAATGCAAATGTTGATCATCCACAATACTGGGCTGCCTAGTTGGCTAAATGGACACTACCACTAAACCCTAAAAGCCTAAAAAGGCAATGGGGATGTCTGGAGCTGCAGTGCGTTGAAAGGGTGTCAGTCGGCAAACTAATCCCTTGCCTAAGCAAAACCATGCGGGGCGAATGAAATCCGGATCGAACAACCGTCAAGTGGGAAAGCAGTGCTCAAATACTTCCTAGGAGACAAGAAACAAGCATGTGTTGGCCAGCGAAGATGCTATTTCACTGGCAATACGTATTGCCCGCGGTCCAAACTTGCAGCTGTGGTCCAAGTATTCCGTCCGCCTCAGTGGACATGGTTGAAAATGTCCGAACTTCTAGGTTGGCAATCGGAACCCATGCCAGAGACCGAGCAACACAAGGGGGAAAACCCAAGGTGAAAGGCTTGGGTTGGAGTCATCCCCGAGAAAACATCAAGTCAAAGCTGCTCTCGCAGTCCGTTGAAAAGAAAACAACCCCCCTCCCCCACTCGCTCCTTTTGCACGGAATCCCAGCAAATCAGGAGAAGCAAAAACGGCGCCCTCTGGACTTCTGGACATCCTGAAAAGGCTGCACAAGAATAGCGTAGTCAGGGGCCCAACAGCCATAAGGCGTTGACCACCCCGAGGTTTGCCGCGCGTGTGGCCCGGCAGCCATAAGGCGGATCGATCTGCCGGCTTGGCCAAGCAGCGGAGTGTGCTCCGCACTGGGCAGTTGAATAGGAGGCTCGACCGTTGTAGTCGTGCTGGCCAGTCCTGGCCGTTGCAAAACTCTGAACCCGTGGAACCCAAAGGGTCCCTTCAGTCAGGTTCCACGCAAGTGGATGGGAGGGTATCGCTTGTTTCCGTTTGCTTCTGATTTTGTTCCCTGGCAGAAGATTCTCATGGCTTGTTTGTGTGCCTCTTGGATTTTGGAGAGTTGCGGGGAAAAAAATGCTGAGCTTTGGACATGTCCTAAGGCAGCTCAAGGCAAAACCCCCGAACGGCTTGCCGCAGCTCTTGCGGCTCCACCTCTGCAGCTCAAGCGGCAACACCAGAGAAGCTGGCTTCTCACAAAGTGCGCAACGCAAGCGGCTCAAGAGCTGCATACACCGGCCAGAGCGCAGAAACAGCTGACGTCACCACGTCACTACTGGATCGCTGGAGGGGAGGGTAGACAACAAGCTGCCTGTTTGGAGGCGAGCTGGGCTTTCGCGCCATGAGCACTCATTCCCTCTTCAAACAAGCAAACCCCCCCCCCAAAAAAATGTGGGGCGGGTACACACACACACACACCAAAAAAAAGAAACGGGAAGAACAAAACCAAAATTAAGTGGTGTGGCTCACCAAGAAAGAAGAAGTTGCGTCCGCCCAAAAAGCAAAGCGACCCTTGCGCGCGCCACACGATTTGCTCCGGAATCTCAAAGCTCTTGCCCCCCCCCCACGGCTTAGCTGGCTATAAAACACCCGAGGCAGTCGGTTCTAAGCCCAAAAACATCCAGTTTATTTCTAAACAAACAAACAAACAAACAAACAAACAAACAAACAAACAAACAAACAAACAGAAACACAGGATGTTCAAATTTCTTGGACGCTGCCGACCTGCACAAAAAGAATACTTTTTGTGGGTTCAATGGACAACCCGTATTTTTATCCCGAAAAGTTAAAGTCGAAAGATCCAACCCAATAGCAATCGAGAAATGATCGATTTTGGGAGATCCACAGATCTCCGGAACTCGCAATTTTGAAATGAACCGAAAGGCGTTTCACCAGTCAAAGTTTGCTTGGCCCTTTTGTCCGCCAGTGCTGAATCATCCAGCTGCAACATAAACGGAAATCTCGCTTAGTGTTGGCTGTTGCTCAACTAGGTCCTCCAATAGAGAGGCTAGAATAAGGGTACCCTTGTTATGGTAGTCTATTTTAGAAGGGGGAACCCTCCGCCAAAAAATGAGAAAGGGCAATAGTGGGGGACCTAGTCAAAAAAGCCGCTGGTGTTCCTCCAGGTGGCCTTGGTGATCCATTTTGAGGCAACTTTGGTCCCCCAAGGCCCCCCCGCACGGCCCGAGGCGCCTTCTTTCTCCACGGTCTCCGGTTCCATCCCAAGAGGACCGTGCGGGCTCGGCATGGTCAACATGTACAGGCGCTACGGCCAGCGAAGGAAAGCAATTTTCGCCAACCCAAACCCCCCAAAACCCCTAAACCTCGGCTTTTCCCTGCGATGTTGATGTTGGGTCTTCCGCAGATCTGTTATTTCTCTCCCAAGTGCCAGGCCGACGGGCGTTGTTGCCCTGATGGAAAAGGGGCCCTTCGGGCAAGAAGCTCTTTGAGCTGGTTCGAGCCAGCGGCGAGACCGAATCAGAGCGCCATGGGCCAAAAAACCCTGCGATCTGCATAGACATTCTGTGGTTCACCCGACCTGAGTTGGGGGTGTGTTCCTTCATGACGGGTTTGGAGAACCACCGCCACTGAATGATCTTAGCAAGGGCAACTGTGAGTATTCAAGGGAAAACGAGCAGCTGATTGTGCGAACTCAAACAGTTCCTTTCTTCCCTGCCCCAATACCCAGGGGAGGCTTGATTCCTGAAATGGGTAACTGGCCCACCCTGGGGCAACCGAAAAGAAAACTCGCTTCCTCTTCTCTCTCTCTCTCTATTGTTGCGCGCAAGGAAGCCAAACCAAATGTCCAAAACAAAATGTGTTGATGACCAAGAAGGGGCAGCTCGGAGCTGCCATCGGAAGACAGGAATCCTCTTCGACAGGGTTCTGCAACTCTGCAAGATATGACTTGCTGGAAGGGTAGAGCAACCAATGGAAGCTTCCAACTTTCGATTTCCCTTAGAACGAGCCTCATATTCCGGTGCCAGAGGAGCGTGTCCTTTTTTACCCTTTTTGGGGGTGGTGCAACATGGAAACCAACAGAGAACACCACCCATTTTGAGGGGTGCCCAATTTAGAAATGGGTGTGGCTCAAAATTAAAGAGCTAGGGTAACGCAGGTTTTAGTCTTGGTTCCATCTGCCAAGGGTGCCATTTGGTACATGTTTTTGAGCCGCAGCCAAATAAACCCGCATGGGAATCAAACAAGGGCGAGAGGACTCCTGACGAACGGTGTCCATTTCCAATGTTTCTGGGCAAGCGACGGCATGGGGAACCCTTCGTAGGGCAGGAACGCTTGCGCGACCAGAAGCAAGTAAAGCACGTCCCCCTGAAATGGAAGCAAGACGATGCGAATTGGGTTGGCAACCAACAAGTTGATGTCGTTTCCCACAATCTGCTGAAAAATATGCTCAAGTCTATATTCAAAGTGAGATGCTTGAACAACTCCTCCCCAAGGCACACCTGCCGGAAGAGAGCAAACTTGATCTGCTCCCGGACCTGCTTCACCTGCAAGGTCCCGGAGCGCTTCTTGGCCACGGCAAAGGTTTAGAGCTTCCCCCCCAATTTGCGATTTGGATTGGAGTCGAAGGGGGAGCTTCCCAGTTTCCCTCAGGAACCAAAGCTCAAATCACTCCAAAGCACCAACATCCGCCGGAACCGGATCAAAGTAGCTCGAGATCAGGGCGAGATCCCACGCAGGACTCTGCCGGGGGATGCAAACCAGCCGTGTGTCCACAAATGGAATAAGGATCTTGAGGATTGCTTTGGGGTGGATGAAACATATCAAGCATCAACATTAGAAGTTTTCTCTGGACCCTTCCCTCCCCGTCATCCGGGGGGGGGATGGAGACTGGAGAAAAGGGGGGCCCTGAGGGGAAGCCTGTTGAGGGTTGCCTGTTCTGGTTTTTATGTTCATCTCAAATCTGTGTTCCCCCTTATTCGTTTTGAAAAGAGGGTTTTTAGGGAGCTTATTTATCGTATTCGTTAAGGTAATCATTTGGGTAAATTGTCGCCTTGTTCATTGTTGGGCTGGGGGCCGACATTTTTTTCATTTGAAAGAGTTAACCCTTTTAGTAGTTATCAAGTTCTGGGGTGTTGGTGGTGTATTTGTTTTGTTGGTCTTTTGTTCCCATTAATTTGGTCGTCTGCACCGCCTGCTTCGTGGGCTTTGACGACTTCTTTGTTAAGCCGGGAGCCACAGTTTGACAGCGTCGTTTTGAGACATGTTGTGATGAGCGTGTTTGACACTTGACTGAACCACCAATCTACATAGCTTTTTTTGCTTCCAAGCACACAGACCCATCCCTGTATCTCGCGGTGTCAATGGCGCCTAAGATGAGCAAGTTGGCTTCTGAGCCAACCGTTGAGCCTCATCAATCTGACGCTCAGCCTGCTTCGGGATACCCAGAGACCGCTCCTTTGCCAGAAGTTGAATCAGATGCTCACGAGAGCGACGCTCCCACCAGTGAGACATCTGATGAGACAGAGTCGGAGGAAGACAAGAAGAGCAATGACGGTCAAGAAGACACTCAGGACAAGGACCATGACGACAAGGACGACCCTTCCTGTGCCACTCCAACACTGACGTCTGCGGCCGCTTCTTCGTCTGACCCTGCTCCGATTCCTGCCGAGTTCTTTGACCCCAACTTTGACAAGATGATTGAGGAGGCCACTTCCATTGACGAGTTGAACAAGTTGCACGACGATGCTTTGGCTCGCTCCACCTACTACTGGAAGCAGAAGGTGGCTTTGAAAAAGATTCTCACCAAGGCGGTCAATGCTCGCAAGAAGGAGTTGCGGAAGCAGAGGGAGGAGCAGGAAAAGCAGAACAAGACGGAGCAGGTGGTGCCAACTCTAACCATTCACGTGGTGATTGATGGCAAGTCCTACGCCCTGACTCTCAATGCAACGTCCACAGTCAAGGACATTCGGGACGCTCTCAAAGTCAACTACGGCTTTACCATCAAGCGCTTGAAGAAGCTCCGCTACTTGATGAATGGAGAGGACATGGGCTTGCACGCTCGCAGGGAGATTGGTTCGGGCAAGACTGGTGGCACAGGGTGGAAGATGACCAATGACAGCATTGTCCAGACTTCGGTGGTCGGCCGAGGTGGTGGAAAGCGAGGACGTTCTACGACAACCATCAGCAAGGAGGAGAAAATCAACGCAAAGCAGTTGGAGATGCAGATGTCCGTGAGCCACGTCTTGAACCTTGGCATCCCCGACATGACCTTCAACAAGCAGTTTTTGGAGCAGCTTTCCAACATGCTTTCGCAAGGCAACGGCATTGACGATGTGTTGGACAGCCTTCCCGCCGAGAAGTGCAAACGCATCCAAGCCTACATCTTCACAACCAACAACGAGACCTCTCGCTTTGACTTCATCGCCAAGATTTGCCTTGACCAGTTCTTCACACGCATCAGCCAGATGAGCGCCTTGAATGACTTGATGACGGACACAGCAAAGACGACGACCGCCTACGCCCTCTACAAGAGTTACTTGACCGACGCTTCCCGTATGTCGTGGGAGGGCTTCCGCATGACACTTGACAAAATCATTGAGAAGAAGCAGATTGAAGCTGCCCAGACCGCCACAGGACAGAGTTTCAAAAGTGTTGGTTTTCACAGGGAAAAGAAACCCCACAGTCAGGGAAATGACTTTTGGGGAATGGGGAAATCTAACCCATAACTTTGGGAAATGTTTGTATTTTGTTGTATTCCTTGAAACCCCGTTGTCAGTGAAATCAAACACAGGGAAGGGGGAAATGACACAGAGGGAAAAAAGAACACATATTTTTGTTGATAAACAAGTGTCTGGGGAAATGAGTGACAACTTTCAAGGAATTCACTATAGTTAAATCGGGGAAATGGGTTTCGATGAAGAACATCCCTGACAGGAACCGAGTGAGCCACTGAGAGGAACCAAGTGAGCCACTGATTGGATTGACTTGAGAACTGGAGGTTCTACTTCGCATTGTCCCACTCACTGAAGGCACTTGATGCTAGACTCAGAAAAAAATGAACAATGTAGAGGTTCCATGGTTAAATCCTTGAGTGAGTTCTTGAACAGAAGCGGACTTGCTTGTCAATCACACATCACGCTTCCGTCAGGAAAAAAAAGCTCGTTTGTCTGGATGCGACTACTTCAAGTCAATAGCATGCTGGCAAAGGGTGTTTTTTTTTGTTTTGGTATGACGCTCCGAGGTTGTGAAGTCACCGAGAAGCCTGCCTACCATGCTGACGACTTCTAGGCGCTGGGCTGGAGAGGGTTTTCGTCCTGTACCCCTTTCACTGACCCTTTTGAGGTTTAACCCTAAAACAATCTAACAAATATATCACTAATCAAATCAGTAGGAATTTTATACAACTCATCTTGTTTATGTTTGATGTATCCCTCACCCCAACTATCCTTCTTACCACAAGGCAACCGTTGAGCAGTTTCTAAATGTTTCCCATTCCTAACCTTCCCACAATCCCTATTACATAATGGTCTAGGTTTCCATGTTTCAATGTTTGACCACAACCTCGTTCGCTTCCTGTAGTTCATGCCATATTTGCAATAATCCACATCATAGTATTTCAACCCACTCATGAATGGTTGTTCCTTCAAAAGACCAGTTTGAGGATTTTCCACAACCCACCACTTCGGTTTGAAGTAGTCAATGATTTCAAGGGTTTTCAAAACGATGCTGTTAGCATACTCAATCTTTCGGACGTCCGTCGTCTTCGCTCGGCTGTATTCGATGCAAGGAGGAGATGCCCACACAACATCAAACTCGCCCACATCAAAATCACGATAATCCCAACTCAAAATATCAGTATTGATATTTGCATTTTTCAAATCAAGGGAAATAACACTAAAACCCAAATCCCGAGCAACCCGACCAACCGAGCCTGTCCCTGAAAATAATTCTGATAATTTCATATTATTAGAACTATTTAGATAACTATTTTATGGAGTAATGTCGCGAAGCTCATTAAGCTATTACTTTGTAATAGCGTAATGTCCATAAGGCAATGAAGTGAAAGCATCAATATAAAACCTTTTATTTTCATAATTACTGAGAGATTGCTTTACTTGAGACATTGAATATATTTGATGTGACTTACTCCTAATAAAATTAGATGTGATTTCGTGCTTTTTGTTTTGATATAATGCTTCGTGGTAGTTCTGATACGACAGTTCTCTTTTCACTTTGTGTTTCACTACACCTTTTGATTTCTTATGTTCATCAACCTCACCGTGAATTGTGAAGGCGTAAGATTTAGGTTTTAATCCGATGAATTTAGTAATGATTTTTCCATTCACCTCGTCCTTAAACATTCCTAAGACCTTTTTATTAGTTTTGTCATGACATGGATGCTCAACAGGATAGTCGCTAAAATCCATGTGTTGCTTTATATGATTGAAATCCTGATTGACATCATCAGTCATTGTTTGACTTACATAACTGTCAGTATCAGTATATATCAATTTGATGTTTTCATTATACTTCTTTTTCAATACATCATAATAAAACTGATACATATGTAATTTGCTTAAATCTAAAATGCTCATTCCCAGGAAAATCGGCTTATCCAATTTCAGTTTCGCTTTAGTTTTTTCAACTCCCACCAGACTTTCATTTATAATAAATCGGTTTTTGAATGTTGGATTATTAACGCATTTTTCATATCTTACCTCATTATCAACCAGTTCAAAGTCCATATGGTTTCTTTTGTCTTCCATAGTTTTTCCGTACACCGCGTTATTCATTAATTTGAATAAATCTTTCTCAAAATCGCTTTTGGCTTCTTTCCTTTTACCAGTGTTGAAATCAATCCACGGTTTCAACCAAGCCCTCTGTTGAAACTTTATTATCCTATGGACTTTACCCATTTTCATTCCCATTTTCAAATAATACTGTAAAGTCTTAATATGAACCACATATTTTTCTTTATCCTTTAGATTTAATATTAACTTACTTGCTTTCTCGTCCTTGGGGCTTTTACCGTCATAATATATTTTATAGACTTGCTTTTGATAGTCGGAAAGCATATTAACATTTACATTCATTATTTCAGGCGCTAGTGGATAGTCAGAGTGGAAGTCGTGCAATGTTTCGGGATATTCCAAATCAACTTCCATAATATAACCGAACTCATCGTTTTCATTCCATGTTTCAACACTGGGCGTTTTCTTTGTCCACTTGATAATTTTTAGCGGTAACTTCTGGGACATTGCTAAACCATACAAGTTATTAGCATCTAAGTAACTAATATAATTTGATGGCTTGTTCTCATCATATGCTTCCCCATATACTTATTATTTGCCACCGCTAATTTATGACTAACCTGACACATACCACCTCTCATTCCTTTTTCAACCATCTCAAACATTTCTTGGTCATGCAATTGTTCTATTTCAATGCCAGTTTTTCGAAGCATCGCGTCCCATGCGAAATTTGGCAACGTATAATAATGAGCGGGGTCTAAACCGTAGTATTCCATACACAAGTCTCTAAAGTTTTCGAATACATCGGTCAGTAGTAAAACATCAGTTCTTAAATACAAGTCGTGATACTGCCCGAGTGTTCTAATCCCGAAGTGCTTCCATACTTTCAGTGCCCTTTCATAATCTTTATCACTTACATGTTCCTCACTTAATTTACTGTAAAACGCTTCTTTCGGTGGTAAAGCCCTTTCCTTAAATCTTTCAAAATCATCAAAGTATTCATAGGGATAAATACCCTTATCAGT
>CAUJNA010003820.1:200266-384816 GCA_963377175.1 Effrenium voratum
CTCGCCACTTCCTTGAGTTTCGTGTTCAATACGTTTGAAACTGGTTTGTTCTTATCATATCTGTAGGTCTTATCGCCTATTTTGAGTTTTTGTGTTTGCCTCCCTTCTTTTTGTATTAGTTCGCCTTGTTGGCTGCTTAAAATGAAATCTATGATATTTTCTGACATGGTAACCATAATACTATACTCTATATAATATAAGGTATTTTCTCTTTAAGTAGTTTTTTCGGGCTGGGGTTGGCTGTTGGAGAAAATGGGTTTCGGGTTGAGAATGAACGCATTAATCTCATTAAGTGTTTTTAATAAGATGAATGATTATTATTTTTTCATAACGTGCATTGTCGCGAAGCTTGCGAACAAATTTTAGATTTCTTGTGTTTAGATAAATTTGATTTGCTTGATATCGTCCTTCCACAGTCCTCGCAAGTGTAAGACTGTTTTAGGTTCTTGTTGTAGTAATTCTGGCGGTAGTTCTTCTGGTCGTCCCTCCACCTCACGGGTTGCTCACTGTCCTCGCTCGAAGTCTGGTTCTGTTCGCTTATCATCTGTAAGACTAAGTCGTTTTCTGCTTTCATCAGTTCAACCATCATATCAAATTCATCATTCGTTATTCTCTGTTTACTATTACCGTTAATAAAAATTCCTGTCATTTTTCTATATTAGGGCGTTTTGTCTTTAAGTAGTTTTTATTTTTTCTTCTTGCCTCGGCTACTTTTTGTATTTGTGCTTTCTGGGCTTCTACTCCTGCTTCTTGTTTCCATTTGTTCCCTCGTCCATTCACTACCTCTAGCTATTTCTTGGGGTGTGTTGCTCCTGCTTCTTGTTTCTAATTGTCTTCTGTTCATTTGATTACCTCTTGCTCTTTCTTCTGGTGAGTGGCTTCTGCTTCTTGCTTCTACCTGTCGTCTTGACCAGAATGATGCCCTCGGTTGCTCTTCTTCCTGTTCCCTTGATTGTTCTGATGGAGTGGATGTCTTCTTGTCACGTTTGAATAGTTCAAATACGCTCTTGTCTTCTCCACCTAAAAATATGTTTCTTAACGATGTTATTTCTCGGCTTTCCTCTTTCTTATCTTTTTCGGTTGATGCTGATGACGATGATGATGTTAAATGAAGACTTTGTAAATCTTCCTGCTTTTCATCTTTTGGTTCATCTTTTGGTTCATCTTTTGGTCCTGAAATTGCATTACTATAAACTTCATCAGCAAAATCTTTTGCTATATATCGCGTTGTTTGTGCGTCTGCCTCGTTGTTTTCATATAACTGTGATGTCGGTGCTACTTCATCAAACATATCAGGGAACAATTCGTGTTGAAGAACTTGTTTATCAGTTTGAACCCTAGCATTCAACCGTAGTCTCCTATCGTATTTTGAATGGTCAAAATCGTCAAAATCTATATTGTTGATTGACAAGTCAATTACCTGTCTTTCGGGGATGATTTCAATTTTTAATCTGTGCGTCATCGCTTCCTTTAGCATTTCTTCAAAATTAGGGCGTCGGCGTAATCCATAATATTTAACAGTCATATTAAATATTATATATTTTTTTTATTGTTGAGTTGATGAACTTGGTTTCTGTTTGAAGTATTTGTTATAAACATTGTCATTGTAATATGCTTCTAACCGAGCACGAATTCCTTTTCTTTCTGTTGTTCTTGCATTGTTATATTCGTCTAATAATTCTTTGAACTCATCGTATTTATCTGCATTTATTACATTAAATTGATGTAGTTTTGAAATTATGTTATCCATCATAGTTCCCGGATTTTTCGATAAATACACCGGCGACAACCACTTTATACTAGTTAAATAATTTTTGAAAATTCGTTCGTCATCAACGTCTTCGTTTTCGACATTTTGTAATTCCAACTCGATTGCTTTTTCATGCATTTCCATTATCTCAGCATTAGTAACGGTTGTTTGCGCGTCATCGTCATCATCTTTACCTTTTTTTCATTGCTTCTACTTCAACAACTGGGTCGTCTTCTCGTTCATCTTCTTCTTCGCCTTCCTCTAATGGTTCTAATTCTGGCATTTCATCAGCGGACACCATTGAATGAACTTCTACACCGGCAGGATATGAACTCTTTGAAACAGCGCTTGCCATTTCTTCGTGTTGTTCTCTCCAACGTCTCATTCGTTCAGCAAGTTCTTCTTTATGTTTGTTTGTTTCCGCCAATCCTTCTTGAATGAAAGACTGGTGTTGTTTCAGTGTGTCAGCAAGTTTCAATTCATCATTAAGTTTAGCTCTTACACTACCATCGTCCGACATTGCTCCTTTCATAGCTTCTCCTCTCCGGTCTAGTTCTTGTTTCTTTTGAATGTCTAAGGCTCCATTATTATCAAACTGACTACCGTATTGGTTTAATCTGTATCTTGTCGCTTTTCTGTCTATCACATTTTCAATTGATGGACGATTCTCATCACCTACCAACGTTTCTTTCAACAATTCATCATAAGAAGGTCTCAAATGTAATTGTGAGTTCAATGAACCTACTTTTACCGGTCCTACTGTATTCAATCTACTAATTGATTTAATCATAGTATATTAATTATTTAGAAAAATAAATTAATCAGAGATATTCTTAATCATTTCTTCTAAATGCTTCTTTCTTACAGTTAGTTGTTCCTTTGTTTGTATTCCATCTGGTGACCGTGTGTTGTCTAATATTTTTCTTATTCTGTCTAATTCCTTTCTGTAACTTTCGGTTCTGTTGTTTTCAGCTAAATCATTTCTATACTTTATTAATGCTCCCTGTGATTGTCTCGCTTCCAGTGTGTCCTTCAACTGTTTAAAATAATTCATTCTTGAAGCAACTCCCCATAAATCTGAAACATTATAATGACGTTCTACTTGTGGCGCCCTTTTAAATTCTACATTTCTATGACTTCTCATAAGCATGATTAATATATAATATAATTAGATTATTATTTAAAACATTGATGAAGATAATTTGTTTATTTTTCTTGTTTATCTTGTTTTTCTTTTGTTTAAGTTCTTCATAATGTTGGCTTAATAGTTCTGTTGCCGTGGGTTTCTTAATAGTTTCTTTAATCACTTCTTGTTTAATCTCATTCTTAATTTCTTCTTTTACTTCTGGCTTTATCTTTCTAATATTCTTTTGCGGATTAACTGGGAGCATCTCGGTTTTTGCCCCTTTACAATTTTTAGGATGTGAGTGTCTCAAACAATGTCATCTTTATATTATCGTTCACACCCCATCAACTAACTCTTTTTATGTTCTTGTAATTTTTTTGTTGGCTTTGTCTGAAAACATTTCAGGTTTAAATCTCTTCTGGCGTTATTCTCTAATAAATCGTTTCATCTTTGTTCAACGATCTAATACAACAGGTGCTTCTTCTTGTTTTGTGTTTCATTCATTAATATCTATTATCTTATTACTGATACACAACATATTCTATACATTTTCTAATGTTTTTTAAAAATTAAGTTAGTCATATTTAACACATCGTTTTTAAATAATAATAAAGAAAATGATACCATCTTACGCTTATTTGAAATACATGAATATTCGCTGAACATTAAAACCAAAAATCTAATTGTTTAAATGTTCTATTTGATGTATCTAAGTAATCTAAGGGGTTCATCTCCCCATCGAATATTATTCCACTGTGTGGTGCAGTAACAGGAACTTTCTTAACTATTGTTGAATCACCAGTAGAACAATTTACTTGATTATAATTAGACAATTGAGAAGAATGAATATAAATATTTCTAATGGGTTGAAGATTAACGAAACCAGAAACATAAGGATTATTATATCGATAAACTACCATTTGATAATTTCCTAAAACTTCATTAGCAGATTGCAAGTTATTAGCATCAAAAGTTCCATTCCATATATAATCTGCATATGTTAGTTTCATTTGTTCATCAGTTAACACAGCGAACTTTCTATCGGCATAGTTTGAATAAATTGTTATTTTATTAGTTTTAACACTGTAAGTAACTTCATAAGTATTTGAGAAATTAGTATTATCTACAACACCATTTATTTTTGACTTTAATTCTGTCGCTAGTTCTGTGCCAGTATAAACTCCTTCTGCCAATGCAACAGCAATCCAATGAACATTTGTATTATCTTCATCTGGAACTAACGGAGAAGAATAAAAGTATAGTATATTATTTAATCCTGACTGTATTGAATACCAAGAGTTAGGCAATGTTACTTCGTGAATGTAGCAATGAACACCATTATCTGTTTGTAATGTTTCTGGTAATTCAACTTTGAAATTTGATGATGTACCACTAATCCTATGAGCACTGTCAATATAGACCTTCTTATATGTAAGCATTATTAATTAATTGAGAAATTAATTTATATCTTTATTTATATGATTAATAATAAAAAGTTAATATATGAAATGAAGCATGGGAAAATTAAACATTATCAACCTTATATATAAAAAAACAACTAAAATAACTGATGTTATGAAACAAACTGACAGCATATTAAATAGTTATTATCCTAATTCAAATTTAACTGATGCACAAGGGTTGAGTAGAGCATATGGCAATGGTAAAGGTTTTTATATTGATGGTGATAAAATGTATGTAGCAGGAACATTTGGAAAAGGAACGTTTGGAGGTGCTGTTAATGACATTCTGGCAGATGTAGGACTTCCGTTTAAAATGACAAAATACTCGCAACGATATAAAGACACATCAAAAGCATTGAATGAAAACAATGAAGTTAAACATCTTATAACTCATAGTCTCGGTTCAAGTGTAGGGGCACAGATAACAAAAGATTACCCTGAAAGAGAATTAACTTTAACTACTTACGGAGCGCCGTTTATATCGCGAAGGTCTAAAATTACTGATGATTATATTAATTTTAGAAGTATCTTAGACCCTGTCAGTATTGCTGACCGTGGCGCTATAACTGTTTATACTGGTTCATTAAATCCATTTACTAACCACGATTACATAACTGGATACGGAGACCAAGGTAAAGATGTTTCAAGAAGTGTTGAACCGGTAACGGAGATAATATAGTTAAATAAGTACTTAAATATATAAATATATAATATTATATATGTATAATCAGTTAAATGAAAACTTGACAGAAAGTGAAACAACATATAAACCATTACCAATTGAACAAAGATTAATGGATTTATATAGAGATAATAAACGAACATATGTAAAATGCCAATGTGGATGTTATATATTTAGAGGTTTTGAATATTCCAACTGTTATAATTTTATCTTGTTTAAAGCAAAAGTCGCAAATAATAAGTTCATGTTATTAAATGACAACAACAGATGTAATCACACTCAATCAGACATTGACGAAATAGTAAAAAGAAAAACATAAATTTATTATCATAATAATATTAATGATGCAACATAAGAAATATGACAATGAAACAACGGATGATATGATTAAGAATGAAAATAAAAAGTATAAGAAAAGTTCATATGAAGAAATTAGAGAATTAGTAATGGAGAAAGAAAAAGGGAATAATCCAGTTGAAGATAAGATTAAGAAAAATAAAATGAAAATATTTAAAAATACTAAATCTAATCAAAAGGATTATACGAAATTATTCAATTTGTAAAAAAAATAATAATAATTTTTTAGAAATTAATGAAATTACAATTTCATTAATTTGTACAACATATATAAAATATGTTTTATATATGTTTTGTAAATTGATAAATGTATAAATTTATCAATTTAGTTTAAATTATTTCTAAATTAAATTATATATAGCAATGGAAACTTTTAGTGCTGAAGATATTCTAATTGACAACCTCTCATTCAAGTTAAATAAAGGTGCAAGTTATATCAACGACCGTCGTTCAGTCTCGTTTTTTCCTTCTGGAAGTAATATCTACACCCCTTCATCTGGTCAACGTGTGTTGAAAATAGCTTTAAATGCTGAAGATAATACTTGGCTTGACCCGCAGAGTGTAATGGTTTATTTCACTGTTGAAAACACTGACCGTCAGACAATAAACGCTTACGTCCTCTGTCTCCTGCTTATTCCTTTTTTAGAAGAGCAAGACTAATTGCTGGTAATCAACTTGTTGAAGACATTGATTATTACAACCGAAATCATCACATGATGAGTTGCATGATGTCAAAAGGAGCAAGAGACAATGAAGACGCCCAGAGTTTTGGTTATAGATATGATGATGATTTAAACACACGTCGTGCAGTTCCTGCATCGGGTCATATTGGTCCTGCATATGACGCTTACACAATTCCAGGCTTTAACAGAAAAATGGTTGTAGGATTTAAACCGATGCTTGGTTTATTCAATCAGTTTAAGTATATCCCGTTAAAAGCGTGTCCTCTTGTTTTAGAACTTGAACTAGTTTCAAATTTTACTGATTGTGTTGTTACAATTGGTGGGGCGAGGTTTCCAGCAAGTGGCAACGCAGACTCAAGCATTCATACAAATGAGCAGTTCTCAATTAGTAACGCATTCCTTCAAACTGATTTGGTAAGCTTGGACAACGACCTTCATAATAAATATGTTGCACACCTACTTGATGGGAAAGAATTACCTATTACTTATAATACTTATATTTGTCAATCTAATCAAGTTCCCGATGGTTCGTCGTCAATTAACACTACTGTTGTTCGTTCAGTGTCTAAACTCGCTACCGCGTTCATCTCTTTCAGTAAAAGCGGAGTAGGCGATACTCACGTTATGAAAGAATACAACAACTTCTATCATCCTATGTATTATTTGAACTACCAAGAAAGCGGATACTACAATCACGACCTTGATTTAGAATTTCAACTTCAATTAGGGTCAAAACTATATCCTGAGTATCCATGCCGTTCATTAACACAAGCATTCTATTATTTACGAAAAGCATTAAATTTACCATTGTTCCATCAACATCATTTATCGATTGAATATTCTGCTTATCGTGTTGATAAGTTTATCTTTGCTATGGATTTCGAAAAGGTTCCCGATAGTTCATATACTGGAATTAACACGAAAGCTGGGCAACAGCTTTTAATTCGTGTGAAACCTGTTGGAAATATGGTAACAGCAAATATGCCAGACACAATATATATAACGTTAGTGAGTGAACAAATATTATCCATACGCGATGCCGGAGTTCAGATACTTGATTAAAAATAAGTAAAAATGATAATATTAAAAATAAATAAATATTATCATTTTCTACTATTAATATATAATGCCTTCAATAAATTTAACAAACTTTGAGAATGTTGTAGCGCACACAATTAGCGAAATCAATTCTACAAGCGGGGTAACAAACATTAGAAACATATACGCTAATCAATCAGATATAATTGATTTACTCAACAATAAAGCAGACCAAGTAGATACTTACACAAAAGCACAGATTGACGCTAATTTTTATGATATAACTCAATCATATAACAAAACAGAAGTTAATGTATTATCAAATAATATTAGTTCAAATACATTTTTAATAGGTAATCTGACAATAACTTCAAATACAAATTTTAATAATATTTCATCAAATACAAATTTAATAAATAATTTAAATTCTACTATAACATCTAATTTTAATAATATTTCTTCAAATACTAATTTAATTAATTCAAATATTAATAATATTTCATCTAATACTCATTTAATAGATAATTTGAATTCTACTATAACATCTAATTTTAATAATATTTCTTCTAATACAAACTTAATAAATAATTTAAATTCTACTATGACAACTAATTTTAATAATATTTCTTCAAATACTAATTTAATAACAGGATTAAATAGTACAGTAAATTCTCATATTTCAGCCATATCAGATTTACAGAATGGAGGTTCACTTAATGAAGCAGATTATTATAATAAAATAACGACTAATAATTTATCAGAAAAATTAGATACATCAGTGTTAAATAATACATTAATACATAATATAACAACTAATTCAACTTTCAAAATAGCAGAATTTGGAAATTATAATTATTATCATGAATTATACAATAATTATATTGATACTTATGTTTATGGAAGTTTAACAGGCGCGACAATGTTTTTAAATCAAAGAGGTTTTGGAGATGTAGAAATTAATAATTCTTCAACTTTTCAACATGATAAAATATTATTAAATCATAATACTACAATATTATCTAATTTACAAGTATCTGGTTTATTTTCGTGTTCGTCTATTTTAGATATAGCAGGTTCTGATGCTAGATATGTTTTACAGTCAGATAATTTAGCAGGATTAATAAGTGGTAATACAAATACGATAAATACAATAATTACAAATGATAGCGCACAGGATGTATCAATAAGTCAAAAATTAGACAAAGTTAATACAACTGCACAAACAGTAAACTCTCCATTAATACTTAGTTTAACAGATAATACTAATCCAATATTTAGAATCCAGGACGCAGTTAGTAACCAACGACTGGAATTGAAAAGAGGTTGTCAGTTGGACTCTTATCAAGGACTAACAGGTGCTACTCCTTATAGATTATGGTTAGGATGGAATACAGGAGATGTTATTATTGGAAGACCTAATAATGCTTCAAGAATTACGATTAACGGCAATGTTCATACTTCGTATAATTTTGCTCAAGCACATGGAACATCATATTTCGAAGGAGGTGTATATATGAAAGGTAATTTATTTACAAATCATGATTTTTCAACAGATATTAAAACAAAAATAGATAATATCAATACTTCAATAAATGGATTAGAACCATACTTAGAAACATATACACCGGATGCAATAGAAGGTTTCTATATACATCATCCTAATTTTGTTGCTGTCAGTGTTGGCGATGTTACAAATGCTTCTAATCAATATATGATGTGTGATGGATTAATGAATAAGACTGTTTTTTCTAAACCTATCGATGTTTTAGGAAACATTTATACGAATGCTAATGTTAATTGTGATAATGTTAATATTGATACTGATGGTAAATTAACAATTGACACAAACTGTGAATTATATACATATGTTAGTGCTTTTTCATCTTTTGATATGAGGAATAGTGATGCTAATTCTTCAATTAGATGTATTTGTGGAGACCCCGCTGTTCAGTCCAACATAGTCGGGGCAGTTAATATTACCAGTGGATGGACTTTTAATACTGCTACTGTTGATGTTATGGGTAATTTATTTGCTGATGATGTTTATGTTAAAACTAATGGAGCATTAAGAAGCAATCATTTAGCACCTAACGGAGGAACATTAATAACCGTTGATACTAATACGGCAATACAAAATGCTTATTTAGCAACTAATACAATACAATCATTTGATTTAACAACAGTTTCATTTTTAAATGATATTTCCATGACTACTGGCACAGACATAAAGCTTGGTACGAGTGAAATATCAACTTATTATGATGGAACTAATTTATCTACATTTGATGTAATATTCAGAACGTCAAATACAGCTTTTAGAATTGCTGATAGCTCAAGTACTCCGTCAGTTTTATTGTCTATTGATAAGACATTTGGAACAACAGTAAATACTGGAAGTTTTACAAATAATGCCTCATCAACTTTTAATGAAAATGTAACAGTTGCAGGAACGAAGAAATTGCTATGTAATACACTTGAACCATCAACAGGAACTAACATAGATTTAACAGCAACGACAGTAACCATTAACGGAACGTTTGTTGATTCATCTGATTCGCGGTTGAAATATGACATAGACAATGTCAAATCTAACTGTATGAATATTATTAAGAAATTTAAGCCAAAGAAGTTTAAGAGACACGATAGAAATGACGGGGGTAAAACTCATGTAGGATATATCGCAGATGAAGTATTAAAAGCAATTCCTAAAGAGTTTGAAAATATTGTATGTAAAGATAAAGAGTATTTAGGATTGAATTATTTAGTTTTACCCGTGTTGGTTCATAAAGCAGTATTAGAGCTGAATGATAAAAAAGATAAACTTGAAAAAGAAATTAAGGAATGTAAAAAAGAAAAATCTAAATAATAATATATAATGGGTATTGGTCAAAGCAAAAACGAAGAAAATAACAGTATGGAAGACATTAAGAATTTAAGAGTAGATGAAAAAACGAGAGCGGATACTTTAATAATAAAATCTATTCAAGAATGTGTAACGAGAATAGAAAAGTTAGAAAATCAAAAATCGGACAAACTATTATATAAATTACCTGCGTTGAATTTATGCAACGCTTCATTGATTTAAATTAATAATATTAATATGATTCATTAACATTATTAATTAAAAAATATGAATAAGATTTACTAATAAAACTTTGTCTTTCATAATTGATGACTTTAATAGTTATTTTTTTCACATGTAATGAAATAAAATTAACCATATTGTCCCTATACACTAAATTAGTTTCATAAAGGTCTTTATTAAGAAAATAATAAATATCAAATAAATTATTTGATGTTAAAGTACGATTACGAACATGATTCAATCAAGTAAATGAGGTAGATGTAACAAATATATCATATTCAATTAATAATTTTAATGGTTTATGTTTTTGATGTAATTTATCTAACTCACTTAAGTTAAAAATATATGATATGCCGTTATTGATAATATTTTTCATATTGATATTATCAATTTCAAAATATTGTGAATTCTTTAATTTGTAAGACTTATACACTGGTTTAAATTTATTAATATAATTTTTAATAATATTATTATTTTTTATTTTTAATAATCTAACATCACCTAAATTATAAGATAATACAAGGTTTTTAATGTCTAATGGTAAATCATAAAATAACATAATATATTTAAATCTTTATTTTATTTTAAATGCTTTTTCAAATCTAACATAAAACATATTATTAACATCTTTGGAATTCATATTAACATAAAAGAAGGAGTAGGGCTTATCATCTACCGCTTTATGATACATATTTAACAGTTGCTCTTTATCAACGATGGCGGAGTTTTCCTCAATGAATGACATTAACTCTGATACATTCTTTAACTTGAAGATATACAACGAACTAGAATTCAACCTAATGATTGGTGCTAGGACACGGTATTTTTGAACGCTTAAACAAAAACTAATGGCGTCGTGTCTGCCTCTCGTTGCCAGTCCATGTAATAACTTGCTGTATCTAACAAATTTAGGGTCGTCTGCAAAATCATCAACTATGATTAAAATTGAATGTAGTTTCTTCATCTTCTGTTCTTTCATATAATGAATTATCTTTCTTTGTGTGTTAATTATTTCTTCCAGTTCTTCAGGTTGGTAGGTGTCATAATATAACTTTTCTTTTTCATCATCAACCTTCATATTATCTTTTTGATATTTCTTGACTTCAACGAAGGTAGGGTCATTATGAACCGACGGGCTAAAAATGAATATACGGGCGAAGCAGTCCCTATAAACATTTAGGATAAGGTTTTGAATTAAAACTGTTTTGCCACCCGTTGATGAAGCAACAACAATTGAGCGAAAAGGTAGTTTTGGTACATGTTCATATTTAGATTGTTTGAAATCGTAATCAGTTATATTTATTGGTTTTATTATTGGAACATCAGACATAATAAAATAATATTAAAGTTATTTAGAAAATATTTTATATTTATTATTTTATATGAATAGAAGTTATTCAGATTATATTGATATAATAGATAAAGTAGAAAATATAGAACAAGTAATAATAACCGATAATAAAATTAAGAAATGTTGTTATTATTCATTAGAATTAATTAAGTTAGGAATACAATATATTAAAAATATAAATATTAATATAGATGGGAAGAAAGAAAAAGAATAAGACCGAGCCAGTTGTTTCTTCAACTGATGAAGAAAAAGAAGAAATTGTTAAAGAAACATCAGTTATTGAGTTTGCTTGTCCAATGTGTAAAAAGATGTTAGAAATGAAAAATGAATTAGAAATACAAAAGAAAGGACATTGTAAATGTTCGTGTATTCCAACAAGTTTCAAAATAAGTAAGAATGATAAGAAAATGAATATTGATAAAACTAAAGACAGTATAAATTAGAAACAGATGTTCATAATATTGCTATCAAATGGGGAAGGCATGCATCACCATCCGATAATGGTGATAAGGAAACTCAGGAAACTGTTAAACAAATAATGAAAAATTAGTATTTAAAGAGTAGATTTAACATAATTGCAACATTTAGTTTTAAAAGTTTAGTTTTATAATTTAGTATATATGGAAGAACATTTAGCGAACATTGACAGTAGTTTGGAGTTGTTGTTTCCAAGATTAGAAAAAGTGTTGGAGCAAAATGAAAACATACTGAACATCTTAAAGAGCATGAATATTAAACCTACATATAATAACAATAACAATTATCAAGCAAAAGAAGTAGATAGAGACAGTAGCGAATACAAAAATAAACGAAACATTTATGTTAAAAAACTGAATGAAAAAGTCATAAAAGAACCTAAACAATCAAGTCTGGATTACTATCAAGTCAAGTATAAAGAAGATACCAAGAAATACGTT
Source organism: Effrenium voratum (assembly GCA_963377175.1). NCBI lineage: Eukaryota > Dinophyceae > Suessiales > Symbiodiniaceae > Effrenium > Effrenium voratum. The sequence continues at coordinate 212,719 of CAUJNA010003820.1, forward strand.
TAATCATTAACTAACAAAATTTCGTGTCTCAAAAGCGGTTTGTTTATTCCTGCTACTTTGTAAGTTTTATTACCCATAATATCATATTCAATTTTATCGATATTGAATATTTTATTAGACCATTTAGAGTTATACTCCTTTCTGTCGGTGTAATTACCCCTTTTCTTTTGAAACACTTTTACCTTGTCGTTCTCCTCTATTTTGGGATACTTTCTTTTGTTTTTTTCTCGTAGTTTAAGATTGACCTTTACATTTATTTCATTGTCGTCCTTGTGTGCTTCAGACGGTGTCATCCTTGTTGATGAGTGAGATGTGCTGTTATACTGTTTCAATGCTGGCGTTAGGGCGTCGGTCCATTTCATGTTGTTAAACCTAACTCTATCGTGAATTTTGTTTTTCATCGTTCTAATAAAACGCTCGGCCACATTTGCGTGGGTCTTCGTAACGATGTGGTTTATTCCTTCACTGTTGAAGAAATCCTGAACGTGATTTTTAGTTGCAAACGCTCCGTCGTCATCAGAATACACGGACATCGGATAACCCATCTTTTTAAAGCTTGTTCTCAACGCCTTCAAAACGTGCTCTCCGTCTCTTTCCTCCATCGGTATTACATCTGCTAATTTACTGAAGATGTCAATCACGACTAAAGCATACTGTGGAACATTCTTGTCTTTTGCTAAAGGTGACATATGCATTATGTCTATTTGATATTCATATCGTGCGAATGGAGCGGTATAGGAATTAGTACCTCTATAATTTTTGATTTGTTTATTTGGTTGTTTCTTTAAGAAAGACTTTACATCGTCTAATGTTATTGTTGGGTCTTCTTCCTTTGCCTTCTTGTGTGTCGCTTGTGTGCTTCCGAAACCCTCGTCTAAGTCGTAATAGATGTTGCTGATTATTTGGTCTTTTGTTAATCTCGCCATTATATTAAATTGTTAGAAAAAATTATCAACATAAACCCCGCCCCTTAACATAAAATAAAAACTACTTAAAGAAATATTAACTTATTATATTAAGTGAAAATATGACTGAAATAAGATTAGAGGACTTGAATTTAGAAAATGTCGGAGTGATTGCTGACTTATCAAACTTGGTGCTATCAGACGAAGAAGATGATGATAATGACAGTTATAAAAAGGAACTAGATGACGAGTTAAACAAAATAAAGGATTTCATCAAAAGACACCCTTTGCCACCAGTTGATGAAAACGAAGAATTCTGGAAAGATGTTATTAACAGGTTTAGGGATAATAGCGGATTAAACTTGATGGCAATATACTCATTTGTTAGGTTTGACATCATGAAAGAAATGTATGAAAACCTAACAGATGAAGACATCATAAAAGACTGTGGTAAAAAGTTAAACCGAGATGGACAGTTTAATGCTATGATTATTAATCACTATATCTTATCAGGAGCGATACGGAAACTAAACACAGAAGACAGTCTAGTAGATGGTCAGATGCGAATTATTGAATTCTGGTGGGATGGAATAGGTGGATGGAAAGCGTGAGTGATTTAGTTTAATGATATTATTCAATTATAATATGATTAAACCTAGTTTTTATAATCTAACAACAAGGTTAAGACATTTAAATTAAACCTGAAACCCAGACCAGCCGACCAGCAACCCCTAGCCAAAACTACTTAAAGAGAAAACACCTTATATATAAAGAGAAAAATGAGTGAGGGTAAAATGTCAGATAATAATTTTATGGTTGAGAATTGTGCTAGCTTACCTATGGAAGCATTGTTAAACATCGCTTCTTATATGATTGGCAATGAAGGGTGGCAAAGACTAAAACAGTGTAAAGCATTAAGGGTCTTACAAAGGAAATGGAAACCGTCTATTTACACTGAACGAGTAGGAGAAAGTAGACATTATGCGTTGATTAGCAATAAATGTTTGAAAGGTGATAAAGCACTTTCATATGCGTTGAAACCAGCAAAAGAATTATTAAGAATGATGAAGTATGATGAAGAAATACAGGTTGGAATAGAAGTTAGTTCGAAAATTATGTATCATAATAATATTTGCAGCTGTCGTTCTTATTCAACATCTAAACAGAATAAGATTTCAAGTAGAGCGTCATTACAATACCATATTGAACAAGCAGTTGAAGAAACCAAACAGACTATGAAACGACACGAAATCATTACTATCGATCATGTTATAATTGAAATTTATAGAAAACAGAAACAATGATTTCATGGTTTAATCATAATATTTAATTATAATATGATTAAACATTGTTTTATAATCTAACAAGAAGGTTAAGACATTTAAATTAAACCTGAAACCCAGACCAGCCGACCAGCAACCCCCTAGCCAAAACTACTTAAAGAAATATTACCTTATATATTAAGAGAAAAATGAACGGTGATGGAATCAATAATTATATCGATAAAAAATGCTATGATTGTTGTCACTTCAAAAAAGAAAATATGGAATTGTATAAATTGAGTTTACCTAATGAAATAGTGAATAATATTATTAATTATTCAATGGATGGTGAAGAAGACATATGTAAAAATTGTAAAACATGGAGAGATAATCAATTTTTAATCAAATGTCTGTTGGGAATAAAAAGAATACATAATAGAAATGTAGAAGATGATATTTTAATATTTCTAACTGTAAATAAAATACCACCTTACGATTGTGTTAAACAGTTTCTTAAAATCAGTAAGAAAAATATGAAATGATTGATGATATATTATGGATGTTGGGTTATAGTCAAGAGAAAGGAGAAGATGTTAAAGAAAATATCAAATTATTTATTGAAAGTAAAAAGTTTAATGTTCAGAATACAGTGAGAGATGTTAATATTATTTTTAAAATGATGTATGAAAGAAGTAAGACAAATCAATTAGATTATTATCCTGAACTGAAATTATAATCATAATATAATAATAACATGTAAAATCTTATATGTTATAATTATACTGAACTTTTAACCTATAAATGAAAATTAGTGAGAAAAACACTAACAAAACAAATACACCACCAACACCCCAGAACTTGATAACTACTAAAAGGGTTAACTCTTTCAAATGAAAAAAATGTCGGCCCCCAGCCCAACAATGAACAAGGCGACAATTTACCCAAATGATTACCTTAACGAAAACGATAAATAAGCTCCCTAAAAACCCTCTTTTCAAAACGAATAAGGGGGAACACAGATTTGAGATGAACATAAAAACCAGAACAGGCAACCCTCAACAGGCCACCCCCCGGGCCCCCCCTTTTCTCCATTTTTTTTTGGGGGGGGGATTTTGAAACCTGACCGACACATTGGCCAAACCCGCACCCTACACCTTCGGATCCGGAGGTCACCGGATGTCACCGGCAGGAAGCCGGCATCCACCGAGGCGGATGTACTGCCAATGATCTATGCGGGTACTGAGCCAGGGATAGAAGTCGCATGCTGTCATGGGGTAAAGAGGTTCTTTTGTTTTGCTCTCCCTTCCTTCATTTTTTTTTTTTTGGGGGGGGGTCCCCATGGCTCCGTGAGCGTTATGCGAGCAGCTTGGCGGCTCCGAAGAATCCACCTTCCTGCCAGCAATGGTTGAGTATGGATCAAAAGTAATCCAGAAAAAAAAAAACGCCGCGTGTTCGTCCACACATCCATCTCGCAGGGTTCCATGTTGGGCTACCCTAATTCTTGACAACCACAGCCCCGTTGGTCTGTGGATTCTTTCCGCTTCAGCGCGTCCGCTGTCGCTTTCGGTCAACGGGCCTTGCCCGGGTAGAACCCCACCGAGGGGAAGCTGCTCATGAACCTGAGCGATGAGCCAATGGCCGTGGCTCAAGATGTCCCATCGCTGCTTGGCAAACCGCCGGTGTTTTTAGTCTTTGCTTCCATAGATACTCCCTTTTTGTTGGGACGCATTTTTGTTTGGCCCCAACAACCGCATACTCCATTTCGGGGGATTCATCCTTTTTTGAGCCTTAAAACAAAAATGAGGCCCGGCCTCAACAGAGTGTTAAACAATTGGGGTCCTTCAGCAGGGCAACCATGGTAGCCCCGAAAAACGGCACACCCACATCCTCATTTGCGGTAACATGGACTTGCGCCCCATCGCTGCAAAAAGCAGGTTGAATGGGAAGATGGCCACTTGCTCGCCCCCAACACCCAGCAAGGGAAGCAACCTTGTCGCGTGAAGACTGGCCTCACACTCAACTGACCCACGCAGATTATACTGCCAACATCGAAACCTGAAAAAATGAGTTGAAACACACAGCCAAATTGCCTTGGCTTGTGCTAGTCCTTTGTGTGCCTTGCCCTTGGAACCAAGCGTTCGTGCTGGGAATCGTACGACCCATGGAAGTCTCCAGGGTCAAGTCTGCGGCAGATGCGATCGGTGCAAACGGGAGCCCACCATCCTGAGAAACGTCACCCATGTCAACTGGTTGTAGCCAATTTGAGAAGCCGAAGATCTCGTCAACCCGAATCCGAGGTGTTCCATGAAACATAGGGAGCGCACAGGAATGTGTCAAAACCGGTTGGACTTGGTGTTCCTGTTGTTTGCGGTGTACAATGGACCAATACTCACTTGCCCAAAGGCCCTAAACACATTCAGAACTGCCCCAAAATTAGCCCAGACCGGAAACCATGAGGTCGAAAGGTTGACTGAACATAGATCACAGCGAAGGTTTTTATTCGAAGAAATCACCCAACTCGCCCTCTTTCCAGTGGAGGGGGCTTGGTCCCCTTGGATCCCCAAGTGGATCTCCATGCAGGGCAAAAGAGCTTTGAAGGCATTTCCTCCTCACAACAGAGGCGTGCACCACTCGAAACAGGGGAAGATTCTTTTTCATTCCTTGAAAAAGGGGAAGAGTCTGCTTCATTCTTCGCCCCTGCAACATGCAACCGCAATTTGGGGTGGAGACCCCAGCTGAAAGAGGGCGAATGGTCAAAAAGCCGGGCGGCGCAGGCTGCAAGTCCGCGCCCTCCAGCACGCAGCTGGGGCATCGGAGCCTGTCCTCGGTTTGTGGGGGGGTGGGAAGGTGGGTGGTGGGTGGTGGAAAAAAGAGACTTTCGACGTGCCCAGGTGTCAAGTTACATTTTAACCCCCCCCCCCCCCCAAGAAACCCGGTGTAACCCGGATACACACACCTGGGCGGGTCTCCTTGTATACATTTCTTTGTGGGATTCGAATCCCTCCCCGCGAGAAAACCGGAGGTTCAGGAGGTGGCCGGGTCTCTCGAGCCAGTTGCACTTGGGGACTTCTGCGTCATGCTCATCACTCCGGAATGTCCTTTGTGTCAAAACAACACTCTGTCTGCCAAGGAGAATGCTCCAAAGCCTCTCTCTCAAGGGAAAACACAGTGTTTAACACAGGTCCTTCATGGCCAACATCAAACTAAGCGTCTGAATGTGCAGCTCTGCGTGTAGGAACCATACAAGTATAGGGACACCTCGCAATGCCGGGCTTGATGTTGAATCAAAGCTGTACGCAAAAGGGGCCTAGATTCCGCTCGCTTTAAAGGGAAACCAAATGGAAATCCGCGACTTTTTGGGGAGCCATGGGAGCCCAAAATCCCTATTTCAACCCCAGGATTTTGGGGCTCTCCTGAGGAAACCGCTCGCTGGCCGGTCCGGAGCCAATCCATGCCGAGCCGCAAAGTCCGTCTTGATCCACTCCGCGGACCGGAAGGCCGGGAACTGCGGGCGCTCGGCTTGCGGGCGCTCGGGCGATGCTTTCCGAGGAGCCTTTTCCAGCGTGGGGCGGTTTCTGGGAGGTTGCGATCTTTTTGGTAAGCCGAGCCGAGCTTTGTGCGCAACGGCCGTGTTTGTTGAGGCTCGGGGACCCTTTTGGGATCTTAAGACAATTCAACAGGAACCGATTTCTCCCAGCGGCGGGGCCATGTTGCGAAAGCTTGATCCTGCCAGAAATCTTCCCTTTGGTGCCCATGAGTCCCGCGCTACTGAAGGCGATCGATGTCCCGTTGGAGTAGACTGGTGGATCCACCTTCACGAACCAAATGGGGACATAGCCTCCAAAACCAAACCACGAATCACCGGAGTGAGCTCCTGAATCCGGCCGAGGATCTGCAAACCGCGCCAGAAAACCTTCAAGTCGCGCAACGTACACCGGCAACTGCGGAGAGGCGCTTCCAAAAAAGCTTGGGGTGGGTGCCCTTTCCCTCGCCACCTCCAAGTAGACCCCCCTTCTAAGTTGCGCCATGTTTTCCTGAAATCGGAAAGGGGGGAGATCCACAGAACAGGGTCCACCCGCTTTGTCAACCTGGACACGCAAATCCTCGCGGCGAGAACAAAAAAGCGCGCGCCGGCGCGCCTCGACCCGCTCCTCGCCGAGGTCACCCATGGCGGAGACAGAGGCAGAGCACGAAGCTCTCAGGGCTCAGCAAGTTTTGCTTTTCCTGGGTTTGTTCGTATCAGTTTCGGGAGTAACCCTTCTGGATTATTTTGGCTTTAAGTTTTCTTTAAAGGCAAACCGGAAAGGAAACCAATCTGGGGGCTCTAATGTTGAGAAAATATATTGACCAGGCCGGTCTGGATTGGCGGCCTTGCGTTGAGGCATTTCTTGCTGATCAGCGAACGAATCGGCGTGGTTGATTGTTTGGTTGGGAGTTTGAATCCCCAGTTGCCGAGGAATCTCGCTGTTTTCTCGGCTTGGGGCCGTCTTCAACGGATGCGGGTTCCTGTGCAAATCCCATATGTTGCGCGCCTGCAAAGACCACGAACCTTACTGATGTTTTTGAGCCTTCAAGCCAACAGCCCACCAACTGGCTGTCGAACCATGAACAACTTTTTGCTGCAGGGTCAAGGGCCAAGCCTGTTGGTGGATCCCTCAGCATCCAAACAGCAAAAAAAGAGAGCGTCCAAGTACTAGACAACCTGACGTGAACCAGCCCAGGATCATGTTCATGCAACGCAAGGGCCGTGTGCCGTATCTGTCCCAGCCTGTAAAGAAATAACATTTGGGGATGTCACATTGACAGTTGTTCTCATGGCGCGCTTCGTAGCTGGATGGGCTTGTCAACCGCAGCGAACTGGTCACGTCAACGTAGTGCTTTTGCATGATGCGTTCTTCCTGCATTCCGGGGAGTTTGTTTGCGTGTATGTGGTGTGCAATCAAAACATGCACTGCTGCCTGTTTTATACGTTCATTTTGCCAACACAATAGGATCTCTCTCGGATCTCTTCTGAATCCAGCCCACGACTGGGTAGACCCTTGGCGGACCTGCACAATACAAGGAACTATCCGTGTGCCACATGTGGGGGCCCATCGAAAATTCAAATCCAAGTCCGGCCTGCGGCAATCAGAGAGGCACCAGTTGAGCACAGCCCCAAAGAGACTGTTTGCACTAGTTGTGGTTCACCTATAGCACGAGTGCAATGGTGAGGGTCGCTGGGCATAGGGATTCCTGAATTCAAGTTGGGTTTTGCAGTTAGTGGAGTGATAGCGTTGTAGCCCCAAACCACATGGAACTCCAAGGGCGGCATGCCCCTTCTAACTTTTGCTTGGATCACCTGAACTTCCATTTCCATCAATTTCCAAGGTTTTTGAATGCTCACACATGGGGGTGTCTTTTTAAGGGGGACGCCCCAATGATGGTTCTCCTGTTGGTTTCCCAGAACCACAAACAAGGGCTACCAACTCCAAAACAGGCGAGCCGCCCATCCTTTCAGAGAAACTGCCAGGCCTCCGCCCGAAAAATTCACCGCAAAGCTTTTCACGCGGGACCGACGGTCTTCATCAGGCGCGGGGGCTGAAACACTGGTGCTATGCTAACCTCTGAGAACAGCCCGCACAGTTCGTCACCACAGGTGCCTGAACACCCGCCATGTTGTTCATCTTGTCTGTTATTCTGCAGAGGCAATGGCTGACCTGACCCCTTTGCTCATTTGCTCATCCGCAAATGGCCGGCCAATCAATCAGCAACGCCCTTCGCAGGCCGGAACTGCAAATGCTGGTTTTTTATACAATATGTCCAAAAGCTGCGACAAAGGATCTTCAGGCAAGGCCCTTCACGGTGAGCTCGCTACGAGATAGGCAAACAAGATTCCCTGCTTCATAGCCGGGGTGTTCGTCAGGGGTTAGTGGCTGTTGGACGCACCTGCCAACCACCAGGATCCCAGTTGCGTCAAGTGGCGTCGAGTGGCGTCTTTTCGGATGATGCCCAGCAGGTCTGCTACGACCCCCCAGCACGAAATGCAACAAAAGACACCGCGAAAAACTGAAATATGTTCAAGGCCACCCCGCACAAGGCGTAAGAGTTGGGTCGGGACCATCCCCACTAAGCCCGCGTTACGGGATGTCAAAAGGCCTCACATGTTCTGCAAACATCTTGGGGGCTGCTTTGGAGGAACTTCACAGGCAAAGCCAGGAGGATGCCTTGCGGAGGGCGTCCAACTTGAAGCGACCAACTTGAAGCGTCCAACTGTGATCCAAGCTGGGCATTCGCCCAAAGTCATCTCGCCGAGCAAAAAAAAGAGAGGGAAAAGGGCGCTCGCGTCGGCGGCTTGCCGTCTTGGTGCACACCAAGCCTTGCTCATTGCTTTCAAAGCGAACACTCGAACGGTTTCGGGAATGAACCTATAAAGATTCCCTCAGAGGAAACCATGGGGGGTGGTTATAGGGGTGCCTCATTCCCTGCCTATCGAACCAGTAAGAACACGGGTGAAAATCCACTGGACCCGCGCTGCCGCTGCATCCAAGTCGGCTGTCTGGAGCTTTCAGGGCAGGCGCCTGCCTCATTCTCAACCTTTGCCCAAACCGCCGCCTCCTGTTTCATTTTGAGCCACACCCACTTATGGAAACACAAAACTGCTCCCACCCTGCAGGGCTGCACTTATCGGACGTTTGGTCCCTCCATCGGCGCGTCAGTAATGGCAAGACCCTCCGCTCAGCGGAGCTTGCAGCTCTCTCTCACTCTATCTCTCCCAAGCTGGTCAGGGACGGCGAATTGGACCGAGGCCAACCTGGAACGTGCATGCCGGGTGCAAAAATCAGGGTAGCTACACACACTGCTCTCTAATAATCATGGCTTCCTTTGCTTAGGCCCAGAGCCAATCAGTTTGGACAACCCAGGTTCAGCTGGTCGATGGCCCCAAAAGGGGTATAGAACCACTTGTTGAGGAGTAGTGTCCGTTTGCATACTGAGTACCTTGGCTTCTCTGGCTTTGGGCACAGAATCCAAAGGCGCACCCCAATAGTTTACGGTGTCCAAACCACCCATTTATGGGTATATTTGTGTCTTTTTCGAGATTACAGCCTCTGCGGTTGTTTCAAACGAAAAACCAATGCCCAGTTAGACGTGCCTCGTGCCTCGTGCCTGGTGCACACAAGGCTGCGCTCAGCGTCCCGCACACTCACCTCGCACAGTCAGGCGATGCCCTGCCCGAGGATATCACCGCTGGTTCTTCGGGAAAACCTTGGGGATGGAACATCCGAATATGGGTGTCTTTGAATGGGCGGACCCCCAAAACTTGTTTCCCAGTATGGTGGTTCTCCTCTTGGTTTCCCTACACATGAGGACTTTGTGGGAACCTACGAAAAAGGGGGCGGTGGTGCTGTGTGAGTCTTCCTTGGGTGGGTCAAACCGGCCTGCAAAACGTGCGGGGGTTGCCTCCAAATCAGCACGCGCCCAAAGTGGATGGTTTCCCCTTGCAGTTTCACTTTGCAACATCCCCAACACGGCTACCCTCGTCAACATACTGTTTTGCTGGTGGGAATCCCTTGTAAGAACACACGCACTATGGCGTTGCTGGTTTCTGGTTGGGACAACGGCGATGCACTCCCAACAAGCTTCAAGCTGGAAGGTCCAACCAAAGAGCAACCGAGTTTGCTTGCCCCAGTCTTCTTTTCAGCTCCTTCGCAAATCAGCTCCTGGCGCCAGAGCAAAGCGCCTCCTGAGCAAGTTGAAAAGTTGCGTGCGCTCAGGCCATGAACACTCATGGTGAGGCTTTCCGCTTCGGCCAGCTACGGGCTGTCACGAAGTGGCCAAAGACATCAAACCATGACACCATCAAGTGCCAGCACTTGCTTGAGTTGGGCTCCAGCATTCGCACACGAAAGCTGTCAAAAAAGACACCTGGGGCGGCGTCAGGAACTTCAAACACCGTGCCGCTTGTGGACAACGGCTGCCCCGTGACCCGGAGGAGCTCCTGCCAGTCGCTGCCGGCATATGGCCACCCTTCAAACACAAATGACTTGCACATAAAATTGCCTGCAGAATACCCATGCTTCAGACCGACTGCGCAAGGGCGGAGCCTGCATCCCTTGGGCGTCACTGAAATCCACGGGTTGCCCAAAGCGTTTCCGGTGCCAAATCTGTCAGTGTCGAACTTGAACAACTGAGTTATTTCGGGTGGAGTTTCAGAGAACCGCGATGAAAGCGAGACTTCCAAATCCACACCTTGATCTTTCAGACACGCAAAGATCCCAGGTTTGCTCAAAGGCTCACACTTGGCAATGAAACCTGGAGTATCGCTTGCAAGCCCTTGATGCTGCTCCAACATCAGGCAACGTCGCGCCAAGGTATGCTGCATCTTGGCTTGCACGGCTTGAGTCCACCGCAACGAGATGCCTTCTGGCAAATTCAGGTGAGTAAGATCGCCCCCATGCGCAGCATCCAAAGCTCCACCATTCCACTTCTCCCATCTGACGGCGTTCAGCCACCAATTGTCTGGCAAGGTGCCTGGACAGACCTGCTGGTAGTCCTTAATCATGTCAAGCCGGTCCAGCTCCGTGACCACTTGCACATGCTTGAGGAACATCACTGCATTGCATACCTTGGCTCTGGCCAACGTCTCCACCAGGTTTGCATCATCTGCCGCGGGCACGCAGGTCCGCGCCACTTCTTCCAAGGAGTCCGGGCACGCCCAAGCCTCCAGATCTGCCGCGTCACACTGTCCGCCCTTGCGATCTCACACGCCTCGGCTGTCACCGAGCGCAGAAGCCTGGGTTGCTCAGAATGGCGATCGGAAAACACTACCTGGCACCAGGAAGAGCAAGGTTCAAAGCACACCTCCAACATCTGGCATATAAATAAAGCATCTTAGCGATACGTACTACGTACCTGATTGCTGCAGCCCAGAAGGCCGCTGCATATCAAAGTGGTCGGCCAGCACCAGCACTTCGACGACGAGCTTCTCCGGCAGCTGCTCCTCGGCACCGTAGATCCAGCCCAGCAGCCAAGCCCAGGCTTCGTACGAACCGTCTTCCGGCGCCCAGACCGGCCTTAGCGACAACACGACCGTAAGCGAGACCCAGACCCCCACTGGGTTTGCGTGGGAAAAACTGGCCGCCCCGCTTGTTGGGGTAGTTGATGTTAAAGGACCCCCCCAAAAAAGAAGACAGAAAGAAAAAACACAACAACAACGAGGAGAAAGGCGACCACGTGTCCGGGAAAAGCAGTGAGAAAAGCAGTGAAACTTGGGAAGGCAAGCAGCTCGCTTGAATCCCGGAACTCAGAGGAGAACTTGCTGCGCAGCACCGGACTCGCTGCCGCGAGCACCAGCCGGTGAGCACGCACCATCTTGCCCCCGGGGAGTCGAACTTGAATGTCGGAGAAGTCCTCACGTGAAAGGCCCCACAAATATCTTAAATAAGGGTTTATCTCTGGGACCTTGACTAAAAGTGGACCAACATGCAAATCACTGTTCGGACCTTGACTAAAAGAGGACCAACATGCAAATCACTGTTCGGACCTTGACTAAAAATGGACCAACATGCAAATCACTGTTCGGACCTTGACTAAAAATGGGCCAACATGCAAACCACTTTTGGGTGCTTGACTAAAAATGAACCAAGTCAATGCAAATCACTTTTGGGTGATTGACTAAAAATGAACCAAGTCAATGCAAATCACTTGTGGGTGCTTGACTAAAAATGAACCAAGTCAATGCAAATCACTTTTGGGTGCTTGACTAAAAATGAACCAAGTCAATGCAAATCACTTTTGGGTGCTTGACTAAAAATGAACCAAGTCAATGCAAATCACTTTTGGGTGCTTGACTAAAAATGAACCAAGTCAATGCAAATCACTTTTGGGTGCTTGACTAAAAATGAACCAAGTCAATGCAAATCACTTTTGGGTGCTTGACTAAAAATGAACCAAGTCAATGCAAATCACTTTTGGGTGCTTGACTAAAAATGAACCAAGTCAATGCAAATCACTTTTGGGTGCTTGACTAAAAATGAACCAAGTCAATGCAAATCACTTTGGGGTGCTTGACGAAAAATGAACCAAGTCAATGCAAATCACTTTTGGGTGCTTGACTAAAAATGAACCAAGTCAATGCAAATCAGGCAAACCAAAAGGTGAAAAAGCTGGCTTTGGACAAGTGAGAGTCCGGATCATCCAGTTCGGCCACCATCCCGTCAAACCCATTGCGCTCAATGACCATCGCCATGTGAGCCCCAACCCCAAGCAAGAATGCCTGGATCAACCGCTTGGAGCCGCTGTGCCCAACAATAGCACAGGCTTTCAGGTTTGCTTCAAAAGTAAGGGGCGTCAAGAACTGAGCGGTTTCCTGGTGGTTTCCTGCGAAAACAACCCCAAAACAAGTATCCACACCCACATAGGCCACGGTGTTGCCAGACTTCTCAACCCGGCCGATTTGGCCCAATCAAACGACCCAAAGCCCCTCATTTGTTTTTGGGCTGATGCACCCTTTGCGTACCCTTTACATTTGGGCCCTTTTCGAGGTTCCAAGGAGGCCCCCCGAACGTCGGACCCACAAACGGTCCTCTTTTTCGGGCTTTATAGAAAAGACAAGCATTTTCGAACGAGCAAACACAACCTACACAGAAAAATACGCACACACACACACACACACACACATGTACAAGGCACAAACGAAATAGCCCGGGCACCGCAAAAAGCAAAAAGGCCCGAGCCCGCCTGCGGCTTCCGCGCTCGGCGCGGCTCGGGCTCAGCGCGGCGTCCCGACTCCTCAGCCGATGGCTTGGATCGGTCAGATCCTTCTGGTCCTTGCCAAATACGAGGCCCGCAACCTCCAGGCCACCAAGCCAAACCACAAGGGGGGGGAAGCTGAAGCGAAGCAAAACCGTGGAGACCTTTGACTCCAACCACCCTACGAAAAGAAAGCCAGCTGATTGAAAAAGGGTGGAGGGGCGGGGGAACATGCTCAAAACCCCGCGGCCGCCTCTCGCGAGCAGAGGAAGGTGCAGCCGGGGCGCGGCTGCCGAGCCGCGGGCGCTGCGAGGAGCGGCCCCGGGGCCGCCTGACTGGACTTGGAAGTTCGGATTCTCGGGGTCTCAAATGACAGGGGCTACAGATATTTGTATATATATATATATGCATGTGTATATATATATATATATGTGTGTGTCTATAGTTTATTTTTTATGCTAATACATGAGTTAATGTGGGTGTCATCATTTAAGGCACCCCACAACCCCATTCCAAAATCCGCCCACCCCTAGCTAGACCCATCCGCCCAACGCCCAAGGCTTAGCTTCCCTTACAGCTTCAATTCCAACCAACCCTCTGAGCTTTGCCTTTGCCTTAAACAGGGTGCCCCCGACGAGGGAAACCATCCCCAAACAAGGGCCCAAATATTTGGAATGGGATTGTGGGGTGCCTCAAAGCATGAAACCCAGATTAATCATGTAGGAGCATAAAACATATGTTCCACCCATCCATCATCCATCCATCTGATTTGTGCAGAACATGCTAGCATTATGGGATTGTTTAAATGGAGCCCAGCAAAACCAACATGGCCGCGAGACTCAAAACTTGTGAGTTGCCCAGAATTTTACACAGGCTTCAAACTCCAAGTCCAAGCCAGCAATCCAAAGTGCCACATAATCTTGAGCCCAAATTCATCAAGCCCAGTTTGGGTGTCCCCGGGTTTGGTGGACAATCATCACCATAATAGGACAGGTACTTAGATCCGGGTCAACGGGAAGGCGACAAAAAGGGGAACCAGAAATTCCCGCCCCCCAGCGCCGCCCAGCGCCGCCTGCACACCTCGTTGATGAGGCTCGACACCTGCGTCGAAACGATACGCACCTTGATCCTGCTTGTGGCTGTATGGTTGTTGTTGCTTTTGGAGGGTGCCCTGTTCAGGTTATTATTTTATAAGGAAACCGAAGGACAACTGCTAACTACCACCCACCCGCCCCCCTCGGCCCTCCCCCATGTTGTTTTGGAGGGTGTCCCTTGCAGGTTGGTTTCGGAGGAAAGCAAAGGAGCCACCCCGGTCAGGGCGCTCTTTGCAGCCCGGTCATCAAATGTGCCATGGCCCGAAAGCTACAATTGTCCTCTTCCAAAAGAGGAGGTGTCAGAACCCCTTGCATGACGTGTTTCCGTGAAACGAATGTGAAGACGGCACCAGGGTCCACCAACCGGCCCTGTGTTTGACAACCCCATCCAAGGAAGTTTCACCATGTGCAACTCATTAAATGGCAATCAGCCCCATCACCAGCTCCTTGAAAAGGTGCCCAGAAAACTTGCGCCATCCTCCAATCGTTGCACGAACCCAATCACGCATGAGAACAATGCATCTTGTCTGGCTACCGTCGGATGGGATGGCCCATTTGGCAAGGCTTCAAACTATGCCGAGATACGCGGTGGAAGTGTTAGCCGTCCTTTTTCTGCTCCTTCGCACATTCCCGGCGCATGGCATGTAAACTCCCCCTCTTACCCAGCACGCCAATAGAGGTAGATCGCTTGTTGCTTTTCTGTTGGTGGAACGGGCTCCCTGCGGCACCTGTTGGGGATCTTGGGTGCGATCTAGTAATCAACTCGCATGGAGAACACGGTGATTACCGTCCGGACGGGCTCCCGTCCCGAGCTGATAGGCATGAGCCATCTTGCGTTTCGGACATGTGGGGATGTAGAGGAACATCAATCCCCAAGGACATCCCACAAGCGCCCAGAATACCATATTTGCTTGTGCACATTGCGGCGACGACTTTGCACCTGCGGCCGGAGCCTGAGACGTTGGACAGATTGCAAGATTGCGCATCCCTGCCGGGCCGATGACTGCCCGCAAGCTGCAAGCCCAACTTGGCGTCGCGTAAGTGGCTTTGGCAACATTCACGCGCAAGCCTGCGGCGCCTGCACCCGCGGGCCTTAGGCTCTTGCCAATTCGACTCGGCGCGGTCAGGTAGCAAAGACGGGCCAATCAGAGTCAGTCGTGGCCAAAAAAGACGGGCAGTGCGCTTCAAGCCGCAAGCCGGGCAGCGCATGGGGCGCAGGGCGTGCAGTGGATGTGCTGGGGGTTTGAGCAAAAGGACCGACATATACGTTGCACGGCACCTGTCACCACCTGCAGCTCTGAACTGCATGCGTTGGTCAGCACCTGAAGCTTTCGCTTTCAACGTGCGGCCCTGCAGGATTGATCATCCAGTCTGCGCTCTAAGGGCCACTTTGGCGCTGGCCCCAGTTGCACTGGCCGTGCGTCTGACGCCGACGTTGGCGCCGCAGCGCCCGTGCAAAGTGCCATCCTGCTCACAACATGTTTTGCGACATCAAAGGGCAACCTGCGGGCACCTGCGCCTGCGGCGGTTCTTGGGCTCTCAGGTCCCACCAAACCACGGCAAGGCGAAATTCCGGTCACACACACACACACAAGCCGCAAGTCTCAACAAACCACGTCGCAGGTTTGCCCGAGTCGGAAAAAATGACATCAACAAGTTCACAAAGATATGTCGTTTGGTGGACCACTTGTTGACTTGTTGAAGCCTGTTCTAAACGTCACTGCGCGCCAACGATCCCGAAAGAGGCCATTTTGTGAACCCACCACACAGATGCGAATTCCCCGACAAGGTTTCGCTTCCCCTTCAGCTCCATTCCAAAGACCTAAACGGGAGGTTACTTTCAAAAGACGACATGGCGGACACACACGCACACACACGCACACACACGCACACACAAACACCCTAAACAAAACGTTTGTTCTTCCGGTTTCCCTTTAAGCCAACATGAGACAACTCACGCGCGGCAGCTCGCCTCCCCGGGGCTCTGGGCAGCTTGGTGCACCAGTTGCCTCAGACGTCTCGACTGCGGATCCCCAACTGTTGGTTTGCTTTGCGTGCTGAACAAAAGTCATCCAGGGATCAAGCCTTAGAAGGGGCGGCATTGCTCGAGCCACAGCCGCCTGGCTTTTCCTCTCGTAGGCATCCCACCCCCGCGAGCGCTCGCGTGCTGCTATGCTGTCAGCTCCAAGTTGCAAGTTGCAAGTGGCGCCAGCGAAGTGCGTTGAGTGCGAAACGCGGTGGCCACATGCGGCGCAGTGAGAACGTCGAGCCACGGCACACAGCGGTTGTTGCCCCATCGCCCCATCTTCACAGATCGCAGTAGTGGGTGTTGGCAATCTGCAAAAGCCTCCGCGCCTTGGGCTGGTGTTCGTCCTGCTCTTTGTTTCGCGCCCGCGCGCCCCGAGCGGGACGCAACAATCATGGAGTTCCAGGAATGCTTCAGGGGGACAAAGCAAAGTTGTTCTGCTTGTTCTTGAAGGCCCATTCAACATGCTGCTTAACAATGAGGCCGTTGGTACTGTACAGTAGAGTGATTCTGCATTTCGGGGCCCTTTTGTCTTCCAATGTGCCTGACAACAGTTGATTGATGCGTTGTCATGGCAACCAGCCAGGCCCTGAACATTAAAGACAAATCCGCCGACAACAGACGGCGTGTTGGACATAAAAAATGCTCCTTACCCCTTTACCTATTACCCCTCCCCTAGCCCCTCCCCAGGGGCACCCTCTCAGACTAGACGCTTCACTAAATCTGTTCATTGCGCGGGCTTGCGCAACTCAGTTTGTCAAAAACATTGGGGTGTTCGATTCCCCCCGGGTGCGCTTTCGCATCCTTAGCAGCTCCAGCGGCACATCGCCAGCATCACCTGCATCATCCGCATCAGCGCCTGCCAAGGATGCGGATGATGCAAGTGATGCTGGGGATGTTGCCCATGCTGGTGAAGGAAATGAAGGGGGGAAAGGGGGAAAGGATCTCAACAGCGAAAGGGGGGGAAAGATCTCAGGGAGGAAAGGGAGAAGATCTGGGGAAAAAATGCCTTAAGGGGGAAAGGGGGGAAAAGATCTTTGGGAGGAAAAGGGAAATCTTTCTCGGGGGGAACAGGCCCTAGGGGCAATGGGGGGACAGGATCTCAAACGGGAAAGGGGGAAAAAGACTTTGGGAAGAGAAGGGTGGAGATCTTGGGGGGAAAAGGCCTTAGGGGGGAAACGGGGGAAAGGATCTTAAGCGGGAAAGGGGGGAAAAGATCTTAGGGAGGCAAAGGGAGACGAACTCAGGGTGCGAAAAGGCCTTAGGGGGGACAGGGGGGAAAGGATCTCAATAAAGAAAGGTGGGAAAAGCTCTTAGGGAGGAAAAGGGAGAAGATCTCAGGGGGGAAAAGGCCTTAGGGGGGAAAGGGGGGAAAGGATCTCAACAGGGAATGGCGGGAAAACATCTTAGGGAGGAAAAAGGAGGAAAAGGGATATGATCTCAGGGGGGGGGAAAAGGCATTGGGGGGGGAAGGGGTGGAAAGGATCGAAAAGCGAGAAGATCTAGGGGGGGAAAAGGCCTTAAGATCTCAGGGCGGGAAAGGCCTTAGGGGGGAAAGGGGGGAAAGGATCTCAACAAAGAAAGGTGGGAAAAGCTCTTAGGGAGGAAAAGGGAGAAGATCTCAGGGAAAAAAAGGCCTTAGGGGGAAAGGGGGGAAAGGATCTCAACAGGGAATGGCGGGAAAACATCTTAGGGAGGAAAAAGGAGGAAAAGGGATATGATCTCAGGGGGGGAAAAGGCCTTGGGGGGGAAAGGGGGGGAAAGGATCGAAAAGCGGGGAGGGCTTAGGGGGGAAAGGGGGGAAAGGATCTCAACACGGAAAGGGGGCAAATGATCTTAGGGAGGAAAAGGGAGAAGATCTGAAAGGGCCTTCGGGGGGAAAGGGGGGGAAAGGATCTCAACAGGGACAGGGAGAAAAGATCCTAGGGAGGAAAAGGGAGAAGATCTCGAGGGGAAAGGGGGAAAGGATCTCAACCGGGGGAAAAGACCTTGGGCAGGCAAAGGGAGAAGGCCTTAGGGGGGAAAGGGGGGAAAGGTTCTCAACAGGGAAAGGGGGGAAAACATCTTAGGGAGGAAAAGGGAGAAGATCTTGGGGGGGAAACGCCTTAGGGGGGAAAGGGCGGGAAAGGATCTCAACAAGGAAAGTGGGGAAAAGATCTTAGGAAGGAAAAGGGGGAAGATCGCGGTGGGAAAAAAGGCCTTAGGGGGGAAAGGAGGGAAAGGATCTCAACAGGGAGAGGGGGGAAAACATCGTAGGAAAAGGGAAAAACTCAGAGGGAGAAAGGTCCTTAGGGGGAAAGGGGGAATGGATCTCAACAGGGAAAGGTTGCAAAAGATCTTAGGGAGGAAAAGGGAGAAGATCTCAGGGGGAGAAAGGCCTTAAGGGGGAAAGGGGAGAAATGATCTCAACAGGGAAAGGGGTGGAAAAGATCTTAGGGAGGAAAGGGAGAAGATCTGGGGAAAAAAGGCCAACAGGGAAAGGGGGGAAAAGATCTTAGGAAGGAAGGGAGAAGCTCTCAGGGGCGAAAGGCCTTGGGCGGGAAAGGGTGGGAAGGATCTCAACAGGGAAAGGGGGGAAACAATCTTAGGAAGGAAAAGGGAGGAGATCTAGAAAGGCCTTAAAGGGAAGGGGGGAAAGGATCTCAACGGGGAAAGGGGGCAAAGGATCTTAAGGAGGAATAGGGAGAAGATCTCAGCGGGGGGAAAGGCCTTAGGAAGGAAAGAAGGGAAAGGATCTCAACAGGGAAAGGGGGGGAAAGATCTTAGGGAGTGCGAAAAGGCCTTAGGGGGGACAGGGGGGAAAGGATCTCAATAAAGAAAGGTGGGAAAAGCTCTTAGGGAGGAAAAGGGAGAAGATCTCAGGGGGGAAAAGGCCTTAGGGGGGAAAGGGGGGAAAGGATCTCAACAGGGAATGGCGGGAAAACATCTTAGGGAGGAAAAAGGAGGAAAAGGGATATGATCTCAGGGGGGGAAAAGGCCTTGGGGGGGAAAGGGGGGGAAAGGATCGAAAAGCGGGGAGGGCTTAGGGGGGAAAGGGGGGAAAGGATCTCAACAGGGAAAGGGTGGGAAAGATCTCAACAGGGAAAGGGGTGGAAAGGATCTTAGGGAGGAAAGGGAGAAGATCTGGGGGAAAAAAGGCCAACAGGGAAAGGGGGGAAAGATCTAAGGAAGGAAAAGGGAGAAGCTCTCAGGGGGGGAAAGGCCTTAGGCGGAAAAGGGTGAAGGATCTCAACAGGGAAAGGGGGGAAACAATCTTAGGAAGGAAAAGGGAGAAGATCTGGAAAGGCCTTAAAGGGAAGGGGGGAAAGGATCTCAACGGGGAAAGGGGGCAAAGGATCTTAAGGAGGAATAGGAAGAAGATCTCAGCGGGGGGAAAGGCCTTAGGAAGGAAAGGAGGGAAAGGATCTCAACAGGGAAAGGGGGGGAAAGATCTCAGTGAGGAAAGGGAAAAGATCCCAGGCAGGGAAAAGGCCTTAGGGGGGAAAGGGGGAAAGGATCTGAACAGGGAAAGGTGGCAAAGGATCTTCGGGAGGAAAAGGGAGAAGATCTGAAAAGGCCTTCGGGGGAAAAGGGGGAAAGGAGCTCAACAGGGAAAGGTGGGAGAAGATCCTAGGGAGGAAAAGGGAGAAGATCTTGGGGGGAAAGGGGGAAAGGATCTCAACCAAGGGAAAAGATCTTGGGGAGGACAAGGGAGAAGATCTCAGGGGGGGAAAGGCCTTAGGGGGAAAGGGGGGAAAGGATCTCAACAGGGAAAGGGGGCAAAGGATCTTAGGGAGGAAAAGGGAGAA
The DNA here is from genome assembly GCA_963377175.1 of Effrenium voratum. Taxonomy (NCBI): domain Eukaryota; class Dinophyceae; order Suessiales; family Symbiodiniaceae; genus Effrenium; species Effrenium voratum. The sequence goes on from CAUJNA010003820.1 coordinate 232,522, forward strand.
GATCTTGGGGGGGAAAACGCCTTAGGGGGGAAAGGGCGGGAAAGGATCTCAACAAGGAAAGGGGGGAAAAGATCTTAGGAAGGAAAAGGGGGAAGATCGCGGGGGGAAAAAAGGCCTTAGGGGGGAAAGGAGGGAAAGGATCTCAACAGGGAGAGGGGGGAAAACATCGTAGGGAGGAAAAGGGAAAAACTCAGAGGGAGAAAGGGCCTTAGGGGGGAAAGGGGGAATGGATCTCAACAGGGAAAGGTGGCAAAAGATCTTAGGGAGGAAAAGGGAGAAGATCTCAGGGGGGGAAAGGCCTTAGGGGGGAAAGGGGGGAAAGGATCTGAGCAGGGAAAGGGGGGGAAAGATCTTAGGGAGGAAAGGGAGAAGATCTGGGGGCAAAGGCCTTAGGGGGGAAAGGGGAGAAATGATCTCAACAGGGAAAGGGGTGGAAAAGATCTTAGGGAGGAAAGGGAGAAGATCTGGGGGAAAAAAGGCCAACAGGGAAAGGGGGGAAAGATCTAAGGAAGGAAAAGGGAGAAGCTCTCAGGGGGGGGAAAGGCCTTAGGCGGGAAAGGGTGGGAAGGATCTCAACAGGGAAAGGGGGGAAACAATCTTAGGAAGGAAAAGGGAGAAGATCTGGAAAGGCCTTAAAGGGAAGGGGGGAAAGGATCTCAACAGGGAAAGGGGGCAAAGGATCTTAAGGAGGAATAGGGAGAAGATCTCAGCGGGGGGAAAGGCCGTAGGGGGGAAAGGGGGGAAAGGATCTCAACAGGGAAAGGGGGGGAAAGATCTCAGGGAGGAAAGGGAAAAGATCCCAGGGAGGAAAAGGCCGTAGGGGGGAAAGTGGGGGAAAGGGAGGAAAAGGGAGAAGATCTCAGGGGGGAAAAGGCCTATTAGGGGGGAAAGGGGGGAAAGGATCTCAACAGGGAGAGGGAGGAAAAAGGACAAAATCAGAGGGAGAAAAGGCCTTAGGGCGGAAAGGGGGAATGGATCTCAACAAAGAAAGGGAGGCAAAAATCTCAGAGGGGAAGGGGGCAAGGGGACAATTCCAAAGGGACGCAAATAAGAAAGCAGGCCTGTAATGTCGGCGGCCTGAGCCGGAGGCGTTAAAATAGTCAACAGACGGCCAAAACCCTTCCAAATGGCTGGCTTCAGTTTCGCTTCCCTTCGCCTGGCCGCCCTGTCTATTGCGATTTCGGTCTTGGAAGAGCAAAACCCGTGGTGCTACAGGGCCGGGCAAAGGATCAAGAGGGCAGCCGCACCGACTTCTAATTGCGACTGTCTTCTAACCCGTTTTGACTGTGGCTCAGTTGTGCGTTGTTTATTAAACTTGGTTGACGAATTTAAATGTTGGCAGTTAAGTGCGGATTTCCCACTAAACCACAACAGGCAAAAATGCAAAATATTTCCCAACAACAACCATGTAAAGGGGTCCGAAAGGCGACCATCATCTCGACAGCCCCCCCTCGTTCCCAAACAAAGAGAACCCGACTTGTCTTGACACCCCTGGCGTCGCCCAGGCCACCCGACCACTTGGAGGTGTGGTCCTGCGCGTGCCAGCAATGATGCACCTCGCCAGGAGACTCGCAAGCCACGGCGTCCACGGACCAAATAGATGGGAAAGGCCGCCTGCTAGAGGCGGATTCTTAACCAATTCAAACCAGGCTCAGGTACTGCTGGTTGGACCTCATCGTTTGCATTTTGCTTGATGGCCAGGCTACTGGATCTTGAAAGAGGCCTTGCCAACCCTAGCTATCCAGTTTCCGCTCAAACGATTATGCGCTTCGCCCGACGTAGTTGCCAAACACGCCGTGAAAGCTCGCATTCATCCCTGAGCCCTTGGGGCCCCAAATAGACACATCCAAAAACACAGGGGACGTCCTGGGAGGGGTGCCGTTGGTTTCCCAAACGACCCCGACTAAGAAAGGCATCCATCCACTACACAACACACGCACACACATACTCAGATCGACCTTCAGAATGGCCAGCATGAACTGCTTGAAACGCAGGGGCCCAAATCCATCCCTAGCGAAATGTCTGGCTCAGCTTTCAAGGGCGACAAACACCTCGGAAATTGTTGGCGGACATTTAATCCCCAGGCCGATGATTTTGCAAATTCAAATTTCTCACCCAAAACCGCCCGACACGGCCCTATATACAGACAAACCTGAAAGTGTGACCAACCTTCACCGGTCTGCAAGGAACTGTTTCTCATCTTCACCTCATGTTGAAGCTTGAATGGTATCCGATGAATCGCGTCCGCCAAATCACCAGGCGCTAGGCGCCTCTTGGCCAAAAAACGAAAGTCCTCTCGCAAAAACACAACACTCTCCCGGCCTCCATCAGTGTCGGTGGATCCGTTGGCCTTGGGCCGTATCAACTGCCAGGCGCAAAGAAGCTACCAGCAACAGCTAGCTCAAAGGATCAAAAAAGGCAGGAGCTCTCACCAGATAGAAATCGCCAAAGAAGGAAAGATGAAGGTACTCACATGTCACGCGCCATGTGAAAAGCAAACTCAAACAAAACACCTACCATATGTGAACCTGTCACAAACACCATTCTAGCCGTAGGCTTTAGAGAAATAGATCCCTGCGGTTGTTCTCCAAATGAACCCCTGCAGTGAACCGAACTTGGCCCGGTCATAAGATGGGTACCTACGCGTTTCTCAAGTGCCCAGGGGGAACAAGCGGAAGGCAGTGCGCCCACAGGCGGGCTCCAACTTGAAATGCAATGACAAACCAGCGCCAAGTACACCAGAGAACTCAAGGTTCCCCACGTGCCGTGGAACCTCCCCGGATGCATCTGAACGTATGGGCGCCGTCAGGCGAGCAACTTCTTTTGCGCCCAGCGATCACATCGCTTCCAATGGCCAGCTCTTCTGGCGGCGGTTTAGCCAGAGAGTGACTTGAAAGTGAAAAGCTCCAGCCCCATGAAAGATTCCCCAACGTTTGGCGTTGCGCTTTGAACATCTCCCGAGAAGCCTGCTCAAGAAGGGCTACCTGCAGACTCATCAAAGTTTCTTCCAACAGGGACCGCCGTTGAGCTAGTCCTGGAAAAACTCATGCCTGCCTGAATTGAATGGACACCGGAGTGCCGTTCTTCGGGGTGCGCATGTTCAGCGCCATTGTTCGAACACCGGAGCGCCGTTCTTGCGGGGTGTGCTTGTTCAGCACCATTCTCTGAGCACCTGAGTGCCATTCTTTGGGGGGAGCGCTTGCTCAGCGCCATGTGCTTGTTCAGCACCATTGCCCGAGCACCTGAGTGCCGTTCTTTGGGGCGAGCGCTTGCTCAGCGCCGTGTGCTTGTTCAGCACCATTGTCCGAGCACCTGAGTGCCATTCTTGGGGGTTGAGCTTGCTCAGCGCCCTCCAAGAACTTGCACTTGTTCAGCGCAGATTTCTTTGGGGGTGCGCTTGCTCAGCGCCCTCGAAGCACTTGCACTTGTTCAGCGCAGATTGCACTTGTTCAGCGCAGATTTCTTTGGGGGTGCGCTTGCACAGCGCCCTCCAAGCACTTGCACTTGTTCAGCGCAGATTGCACTTGTTCAGCGCAGATTTCTTTGGGGGTGCGCTTGCTCAGCGACACCAACCAACTTGCGCTTGCTCAGCTTGTTCAGCGCAGATTTCTTTGGGGGTGCGCTTGCTCAGCGCCCTCCAAGCACTTGCACTTGTTCAGCGCAGATTGCACTTGTTCAGCGCAGATTTCGCTTGCTGGGGGACTGCGCTTGCTCAGCGCTCAGCGCCTCAAGACTTGCACTTGTTCAGCGCAGATTGCACTTGTTCAGCGCAGATTTCTTTGGGGGTGCGCTTGCTCAGCGCCCTCCAAGCACTTGCACTTGTTCAGCGCAGATTGCAGCTTGTTCAGCGCAGATTTCTTTCTTTGGGGGTGCGCTTGCTCAGCGACCTCCAAGAACTTGCACTTGTTCAGCGCAAATTTCTTTGGGGGTGCGCTTGCTCAGCGCCCTCCAAGCACTTGCACTTGTTCAGCGCAGATTTCTCTGGGGGTGCGCTCAGCGCCCTCCAAGAACTTGCACTTGTTCAGCGCAGATTTCTTTGGGGGTTCGCTTGCTCAGCGCCCTCCAAGCACTTGCACTTGTTCAGCGCGGATTTCTTTAAAGGTACGCTTGTTCCGCGCCTCCCAAGAACTCGCACTTGTTCAGCGCAGATTTTTTTTGGGGTGCGCTTGTTCCGCGCCCTCCAAGAACTTGCGCTTGTTCAGCGCTTCCAGTAGTCTTCTTGAGCAAGCGCTTGGAGATTTCAAGGCTTCGCCACGGGCTTGCACGCCGCGACTAAACACCCCTGAGTCAGCGGACGGGCAGGGACCGTCTTGACTTCAAGGGCGTCGGTCGAGGATGCGGTGCTCGGGCGGCGAGCGCGCGCACGTGTCGCGCGCGCACGTGTTGCAGTCTCGCCCGTGGCGACCCCTCGGTCAGCGGGCGGGAGAAGCCCCGAGAAAATCGGGAGAGCTCCCATCTTGACGTCAGGGCGCGCCGCGGGTCGATCGATCGCGCACGTGCTGCCGGCCCTCAGTCGGTCGATACTGAGAGGCATCGCCAGTCAGAGCTCGCCCGTCACGACTTCAGCGCAACACGCAGGGTCCCCTCAGACAGCGGACGAGAAATCCGAGAGGACCTCGAACTCCCCATCATGTCTTCAGAAAAGACCATACTGCGTGTCCCCATGAGAAGTTCCTGAACACCCATTGCCTGTTCTCGATGGAGAAATGGGAATGAGCCTTCCATTTGATGACTTCCACAGTTCGACTGCGATTCCCAGGGCCTCTTTGGAGACTTTCATGTCACTTGGCGCCGCTCTTGGAGCTGGACTGGGTTTGCCACTCTTCGGGAGTGTACCAAAAAGAAAGCAGCATCAGGGAGGCCCGGGAAAAGGAAGCAACTGACTCAACTGACCAAGTTTCTGGGAGGTCACATGCATGAACGTGTTACATGTGTTGCTGTGTCAAAGTTCGGGGCCCTGCTGTCAATTGCTGTTGTGGCAAACCCTGAGCGGTGTCAGACCTCTTTCAGCGGTCAGAGCGGTCCACATGTGAGGGGCTGCCAACGTGTGGGCGCCCCCACATTTCAGTGTCGAGAAGTTAGAGGAAGTTCAAGGACACCCTCTGCTGCAAGCCTCTGGCAAGAATCACTGTCGTCATCTACCTTTTGTTCGGGAATTCCACCGAATCGTTAACTGCTCCACTTTATATATGCCCCGCTTGTTGGCTGAACCCCTTTCTCACCCAAGTCGCCGTGATGAAGACGTCTCCAAGTACTATGAAGTGGGGATCCATTTGTAGTGGTTACAAGGAGCTTCATTGGCTCGAAGTATTGAATTTCAGCCAACTTGGCACGCTGGCTTTTGCGCGAGCCTTCAGCACCCTAGCACCGCGCTTCATAAAATTCCGCAGCGCCTCCGCGCTGAGATCTCCGGTATGGATTTCGGAGGTAAGCTTCCACGCCACTAAGGGGTGCTGCCATACAAATGAGCCACAATCTCTAGCTTCCCTCTTGGTTTGGAGGTTAGGGTCACTGCGGAAAGGGGCAGGCTTTGGTTCTGTGAAGCCATGGGAGAAGTTGTTCGAGGCTACCTCTTGTTTTGGGGGGTGTCCCCTCCATTGAAAAGCAACGTGCGTTACTTTGCAGTTCGGAAACTAGTGGATGGACAACTGGTTGCTGCCCTTGCAGCCAGCTTCCCAGCTGGCCCTTCCTGCAGCCAGCCCAATCAGAGCTGCTGATCAAGCCTCACGGAGATGTGTCGAGAGATTGCTGGGAGGCAGGGCATGTGTGTTTTTGAGGGGACCGTTTCTAAGTTGGTCTCATGGGAAAGCAAAAAGGCAAATGGCAACCACATTTTGTGGCTGGTCCCCGTATTTTGATGCACAGCCGAGAAAGGGGAGGTGTTTTGAAGGTCTTTTGGGGGGCTGCTTTACAGGGAGACCAAAAGCCTGCCAGTTTGTGGGTTCTCCACTTTAAGACAAACCCATATAGACTCTTGGCTTGTCGGCTCTTGCATAATGAAAACAAGAGTGCGGCATGCGAGTTGTCCTCTGACATGAGTGCAGGAAACAAGGGCCCCCCGTCATCTGGCTCCCTGGTTTCGCTCCTCCTGGTTTCAATTGAAAATACCTCGAGTCGCTCCATCCACGCTCCAGCGGTCGATTCCACCTGCAAGGGTGAATCCTCGCAACACACATCCAAACTGAACAAAAGGTCCACCCAAGTCCGTCACGTATCCAAATTTATGAACGGCCACTTCGGCCAAGCTCTTGCTTCTTGGGTTGACTGGCCACAAATGCACAAGCTATTAGCCATCCAGAATGGCGAAATCATTTGGGTGTATCTTGTGTTCAGGGCGCCACTTGTTTGGTGGTCTGAAAAGGAATGTTCTTTCCCACCAAAACTGATGTCTCCAAAATCAATGGGTGTCTCTAAAAAATCGGCCCTGCCAATCGAACCAAGCCGGAGAGCTGTTCCCACTCCAGCTGCGGCTGGCCCCAAAAATCCATGGGTGTCTTTCAAAATGGGAGCTATACGCTTTTGGGGGGTTTCCGAAACCCACATCTAGGCTCGCTTTAGGCTCCGGCTCCCAAATTCCGCCCTTCCCCAACCCCTGCCTGCGGCCGGCAGCTTGCGCCCGCCATCAAAAGCGCCGCCGCTGTCAAGCGGACGGATGGAGTTAGCCAGCAGCCTCAGCTGAGAGGACGGAGGGCTGACCGTGGAAATATATATATATATATATACATATATATATATATAATAAACTGACCAGCCTTCCGTGATCCGTGGGTCGACAAATCCAGTTTCGAAGTTCGAGACAATGTAGGTGCATTCATCGCGTCTGTCGCCAAGAACTTGATATACTAATTACAATGATGATGCATGCTAATAAATAAGCACGGAGCCTGCATGTTCTGGATACAATGATCAGAGGCGATACCTTTTTTGACAAGTGACTTGTAAGAGACATCCAGCCCAAGGACCCCAAACTTCAAGGGCATCCGGTTTTCTTTCACCATCATGCTGCTGACCCGCTTCTTGGGGGACATACCTGCGCCGCTCCTGCTTGGAGGGTACATGTTGAATGGCATCCATTCCCAGCGCCTCATGTCAGAGAATCGACCAAACACGCTCTCTTGTGTGTTTTGCTTTGTCGATCAACTTCAAGTGAAAATGCGAAGACTCTCCTTGCGGCTTGGCGTATTCCTTTACAACGCACATTTGTCACGAATCCCAATCAACTACCAACTTGCACTGTCTCATGGAGATCTGTGCGGTCAAAATTCGAGCTTCAGCCCAAAACCGCGGAGAACTTGGCGACTTGGAGCTGAAGGGTCAAAGGCCCGCTTGGTTTGGGGGGGGGGGGTTGAGAGGCCCGCGGCTCAGCTGACACCCAGACCCTGCGGCGCCAACCGCCCGCTTTCTTGGCTTCGAATCGCACTGACTCCGAATCCACTTCTCGTCGCAAAGGTGGGAGTCGTCCAGGCCAAAACTAAAAACTGGGACACTTCTTGTCCATGAGATTCAAACTGGTGACGGGAACCCCCCATGGCCCCGTGGCGCCCTGATCCCTGACAATTTGCCAGCACCAACCCCCCACCTCCCCTCCCCCCCCAAAAATAAAAGTCTTTTGAGCCGGTAGCTCCTTGGAAGCAATTTGAGGATACCCCCAGCAACTAATTACTTGTTGTTGAATACTTGACTATGCTTCAAACATGTTCACAATATGGTTTCGTCAAACCTGCAATTGATTTGCACATCCCCCGCTTTTCGGCCCTCTGACTCCCCAAGCCCTCTCCCTCGCTCCCAAACCGCGCGCACACAGCGAGCGCTTTCGAGGGGCCGCGATGAGCGCGATGGCGGTGGCGAAGAGCCCGCAGACCACCGGCACCAGGCCCCAGACCCCCGCCGGGGTACCGGCGAACTCCTGCGACGGCGGCTGATGGAACACTCCCTGCGACGTCGGCTACACGAGATGGCGGCGCCGTCAATACCAAGGCCCCGAAAAGTGGCGTTTCGGTTTCGCTTTCTGACCCCGACCCCTCGAAGCTGGTGAAGCCGGAACAAATGGAAATATGGACCTCTTTCAGGTTGCATCGGTTTGCTTCAAGGAGGAGTGATTTCCAAATGGAGTCGTCAGGCGGGCTCTAGCGAATGGTTTCTAGCAATTCAGGTGGGTACAACAAAATTGTGTTGTAGCACATGAGCATATTTGGCCATGTAATGGCCTGGTGTCCAAGAGCGCCAGGCCCATGGGCGGACCATTCCGACACACGCACGCTGTCAATCCCCACCCCCCATTGAGTGACGTTAAGCCTCCCAAATTGAGCAAGCCACGCGTCCCACCGTACCCACATTCTATTGACTCAAAGAGAGTCCGTCCCTTTTTGCGGCCTGGGACGCCAACCCCCCTCCAAACATCTGGGCGACTTTCTTTGGTTGGCTAAGGAAACGAAACACAAAGTGAAGCCCTTCCTTTCCGGGGTGGGGGCTTCTGTGAGGACAAACCCAAGTGAACCTCAAAATGCCAAGCGATGCTGAGGAGGCGAAGTGATCGCAATTTCAGCGCGCTGGGGAACCCAAAATTGACCTTCTGCGCGATTCCATTTCGGGGGGGTTCCTATCTGGAGAGGGCAAATCCACATTGCCACCTGCACTAGCTTCACCCCGCCCGCAGGTGGTCTTTCCAAAACCCGGCAAGGGAATGCCCCAAATCGATTTGCGTACACAGAAGGTCATATCTTCAGATTTTGTTTCCTAAGATCCGAAAGCTTCGAGACGACGCTGCCTTTCGCCGCTCCTTGAAAAAGAAGGTGCCCCAAAGAATGCCCACCAGTGGAGCGGACTGGCCGATGCAGTAGGAGATGGTGAGATCTCGGCTCGGTGCGAAGAATCGGGGCGAAAGGCAGCCCACTCGGAAACAGCTCAACCGGAGCATGGGGCCAAATTGCGGCATCATCTCCATGAACTGCCACACGGCCGAAATAACTAGAATCGGGGTTTGGGCGCTTCAAAGCCAAATTCTGTCGTGATCCTACGAGAACGATGTGTGTATATGAGATACTGTTTGCCCCTCAGATTGCCACAACGATGGCCATGTGGGTGCTTCCTCAAAGCGACCCCCACGAATGGGTAGCATCTTTCCGATGCCTTTCTTGTCTTGGATCACGAGCGAGCATTGGCCGCGTGGAGGATGGAACAACATATCGGGGTGCTCAAAACTTGTGGATCCTTTTCTTTTTGTGGGCGTTTCAAGGGAAAGGGAAACCAGCAGGACAAACACAGGCGCTAAATGTTAGGACACATCCATGTTCGCCTCAGTGCGCGAAGCGCTACTCAGTGCAACGGCACATGTGCGGAATACAGCCAATGATCGAAGCATTCTGCAGATGGTCCGACTGCACACACTGGTGTGGCCTGAAACAAGCAGACCACGATACATGCTGTGTACATGGGGGGTGTCCTTGCTTCCAATGAAGTGTGATCAAAAGGAGCTCCCTGTCATCGCCACATACATGGAAGTGCACAAAAGCCGTGTTGGGAGACCTGTTGGATCCTTTTTGAAAGAGGGTCTGTGGTGGGATTGTTATATGTTGGAAACCAGAAGCTGGCACTTTGGGCCACACAGCCCAGGGCAACTCAAGCCTAGGACCCATCAGCTACGTGAGTCCGCTAAACCAATGACAGAAATCCGAAAGTCGAAAAGGATCTCCGTGTCTCTCTAAGCTGCTCCCTTGACAGCGCGCAACTTGGTCACAATAGAAACTGTGTTTTTCTCCAAAACCTTTTCCCCTTCCATGCAACTCTCACCTCGCGTGCATTGGACAACGCAGCTGCCTTCATATGAGCCAGGGACAATAGTCTGTGCTTCCCAAGCCAACATTGGAAAATTGGGTTGTCCCCCTGGTTTTGCGGGAAACTTCGGGGGCTGTCTTTCCCCCAGCAACAGGAGACTACCAATACTCGCAGATTTTGCTTCCACACCCACCCTCCCCCTCACACCCTCCCAGAGGACCACCGCTCATCTCAGCTTGGCCGCTCATGGCCTTGCTGCCCAAGTTGAAGAAGAAGAATCCCATGCCTCACTTTCGCGAACCAGGCGCCAACAACCCCTGTGGATTTCTCTTCATCTCCACCACTCCCAATCCCCCCAAGCACCCCCTGATGAACCATTCTTGGCCACCGCAACCGAAGGACAAAAATCTCCTGGGGGCAGTGGACGAGGAGGTTGCAACCAAGGGCAGGAAGCAGGAGAGTGAGATACGCTGAACAGCCAGACTGAGTTGAGGGACTGCTCTCAAACCACCGGGAAACAAGGAAAACCCACCTCCCCGTTTTCCCTTAGTGGAAACCCTCGGAACCCAAGGCACCTACTAGCATCGTCCTGTAAAGCAAATGGTTTCCGGAACCAAATTGAAACCAGTAGAACCTGTGTCTTGGCTCTCGCCGCATGGCCGAAAACTGAGCCCCTCTTGATTCTCGGCACAAAGAATGAAGCCCCCCAGGACGGCCAGCAGGTGGTTCTTCCTGCGCACGCTGCCCCACTGCCTGTCGCGGCTCCGCACAAGAAGAAAGCAAGGAGTCAGACTTCGGCTGTACTTCCAAAATGATTTTCAGGAATCATTCTGTTCAATTGGTGGAAAATCTAGAAAACAACAAGAAAGATGGGCGAAAAGCATGACGCGGGATCAACCTGTACAAGAGCTCCGGACAACCTGACGGAGGCATCCCCTTTTTCCTCATAGAGTCTTCCCCAAAATATTATTTCACAGGTTTGCATTCATGAATAGTGTGGCCCCAGACAACATTCCTTTAGCTTCCTCGTCTTCAGCTTTGAGGATGCTGGCAATGGGCAAAGAAGCACCCCCGTTTAAAGGAAAAGTGAGAACCCTCCCAAACAAAAGAACAAGAAGGGGCTGAATCCACCAACCAACGAAAAACAATCCGTGGATGGAACCAAGATATTCATCAGCCATCGGCGCTGAACACTGGCAGTTCTCAAAATCCCTCCCCCGAAATAAAAACAAACAAGAGTGCAAACAGTTGTTGAATTTCTCGGCAAGATCCGGCGGGGGAAGCTTTCGTTGCCCCTTCAAAATTGTTTCGCCGCCCACAAACCACAGCTCGCAGCTGTGTGAGAGCCCTGTTCGGCGCCATGTTCGCGAGAGGCAGGAGCAAGAATGGGGCGTCAGGATGACAAGGTCCAAGAAAGGTTTTGTTGCCACCTTTTCTGGGTGCCCTAAGACTTCACTGTGAGGCTTGGCTTCTGCAACTATTTGCTGCCCTCAAATGCCCTGCTAAAAGTGACTAACTTTTAGTGGGTGAAATGGAAACCACCAAACCCCCAAAGAAAAAACTGAGAGAAGCTAAAAGAAACCAGATGGCTGGGAGCCAGCGAGCAACTTTGTTGGACTCTGGACCTAGTAAGGCATGGCCCTGATCTACCCCTTCGAAGCCAACCCTGGGATATGTTGTTCAAAACAAAATCCGAAATTAATCACTACAAATATTAGGGGTGGTCTTTGTCAAAACAAAATCAGATATATGGATCCCCTGCTACATACATTGATCTTGAAACACCTGCTTGGAAGGCCCGACTCACCCATCCCAACGCGCATCCCATCAGCTTCCGCCCGCCGCGGCCGCGCGCGCCTCAGCACGCTGCAGAGGTTGGCGGGCTCGGAGCGGTCGATGGGGCAGGCCGTGACGATCGGCAGCATCACCTCGAACGGCGCTTCTGCCATTTGTTTGGCCTAAACGACTCCTGGGTTGCTGTTGACCCCCCTGCAAAAAAGTTTAAACTTTTCGTGGGGTTTAGCAGAAAACCCCTTGATTTCCCAAAAAGTTAAAGTCTATAGATCCAACCCAGTGGCAGACAAGACTCGGCCCCAGAACAACCGATGCATTGTCTGGGCCAAAAGCAAGCCATCGTGGCCGACCTTTTTATTTTGTTTGTCGGGAGTGGCTTCTTTTCTGGGCGATCAGAACCCCGAACAAGGGAGCAAGCGAAGCACAGACTCGAGAAGGGGTCCTCAAGGGCCGGACCAGCCGTGTCCCCTCCAAACACGAGCCCAAAAGGAAACTCAGCTCATGGTCCAATTGAAAACTCAAGCAAGAAAGTGTCACCCGAAAACTATCCGACTTGTGCCCCCAAAAGTCCCTCGAACGGGCAGCAGAACTTGTCCACTCATGTGGATTGACTAGAAGCCACCGCCTCGGCCGAATCAGGACAGCCCTCAAGTTCCGAAGCTTCTCGCCTCGGAGCCTCCAACTTGCATATCCCTTCTCTCTTCTCTGGTATCTGTTTGGTACCCGCAAACCGGTTCATGACCGCCGCGGCTTTTTAAGGCCCCCCCCCGGCCACCCCCCCCCCCCCCCAATCCCTGATAAAATCAGGTATCGTGGGAAGCTCAGCCCCCAAAAGAAGCCAAAGCTTAGAAAACTCCCGCTGGCACAGCCAGCTTTCGTGAAAATCCTTGGCACCCTGTCAACTCACCAGGACGCCCGGGTCCGTCGCCTCACCGCTCCCAGCCAAGGGGCGAGAGATGTGATGAGGACGCCGATGGAGAAGTGCTGAGCGCAGAGGTTTGACCCGAGAGGAAGACATGAGACTCGCGAGAATGTGGGGACCCCCACAATGGGCTTCCCTTTGATGCTCCTTGTGGCTTCCCTTTAAACAACCCAAGAGTACACTCAAAAATGGTGTTCCTTGCGATTCCTTCCCTTTAAACCAACCCCCCAATCCCCTCAACACACACCTCACCGCATTAGTGAATATAATGTGGGTATTCCAGGTAGGGCTTTCAAGTATGTGGCTGGACAACAATCAAGCAAACAACCGACCCACCAATCGACAACCAACAGCCAGCAACCAACAACCCATCGACCAACGGACTAACCGACCAACCGACCGGCAAACCAACCAGCCAACCAGCCAACCAGCCAACCAACCAACCAACCAGCCAACCATCCAACCAGCCAGCCAACCAACCAACCAACCAACCAGCCAACCAGCCAAACAGCCAATCAGCCAACCAGCCAAACAGGCAATCAGCCAACCAGCCAAACAGCCAAACAGCTAGGCCGCCAACCGGCCGAACCACCTGATAGCCAAGCAAGCCCTCCCTTCGGGCCTACGGGCAGCCAACACACGAACCACTTTGCAGTGGTCCAAGCATCATGACATGACATCGTCGCACTGGGCGTGTGATTACCTTCAAACCTTCCTGACCTCCAAAGTCACGCTCCCAACATAGTTGGAAGAAAACCTCAACTCTGAACAGGAAATGACACCAGTCCCAGCACCACTCTTTTGCCTATTTGTGTTCTTTCGGGGGTTGGGGCAAACTCTCCCCAGACCTCCGGCTGCATATCGAAAGAACTTGCTTCTGCAAGAAAGCTCCGACCCACTGCGAGACCCTCTACGTTCAAGCTCTTACGGCTCTGCATTTTTCGTTCGACATGTGCAAGTCCTGAGCCCAACGGTTGCTCGCTTGCTCTGAGTAGACGATACATAGACTTTGGACATATCTTAACAACCCACTCACCCTTCCCACCCAGGCCATGGTTGGAAGGGGGTCATATTTCCGAGAAGCAAAACACAAATCCCTGCGGCACGTCAGGCGCCAAAGCGGCGAACTGGTTGGCATAGGGCGACAACAGGCAGGGGGCGCTCGTAGCTTTCCTGGGTCAGCCAGCCAGCGGAATCCACTAAAGTTGCATGGACTGAACTTTTCCGTCCGGAAAGCATCAAGTCCCTACAGTTTGGACGTGCGGGTGTAGTCATTGGTAGTTGTGTCCAAGATCAAACCCAATGCGTTGCGCTGATTCTATTTGCAAAGCGGTGCGACCCCAAGGCAATCTACATTTCAGTAGGGGAGAAGGGGACAAGGGTACTGGGCATGCACTGTCCAGCTTCCCTCTAATTGGTAGTTTGGATTGGTGGCTCGGAGGTTTAAGGGGTGGTTTCCAATTTACCCTGTACCAGAACCAGGTTCCAATCCCCAAACTTGAGGAGGGAAAAGTGTTGCAAACCGAAGAGTCAAGCGCAACACTCCCTCCAAAGCTCCCAATCTCCTTTTAACTGTCCATCAAACGGTGATGTCTAAAACCAGGCATCTGTCTCACATGCCCTTTATGGCTGTTTGCCTTCACTGCCATGTACGAACAGTGCCTTTTGAGGCGAAAGGTGTTGCGCCCGACTCTTGAAGATGGGACTGTTGTGCAGTTCTGTCAAACCTGAATCAAGACGTGAAAGAGCGTCCCACTCGCGTGTTCCAAACTTCGGTGACTCAAAGGACTGTCGAGGCAGCATCCCTCGAATGTTGAGCATCGTTTGAAACTGATTCACATGATGCTGGCGAAGCTTTGATGTTGGCTGGTGATGTTGGTGATGCTGGTGATGTTGGCGGCCATTATGGACCTCGTTCAACACTCAAGGGCTACATGGGCATGTTTCCCCCCTTTGTCACTCGTTTGCGCAAGGAAGGCGTATGCAGCGGCCTGTCGGGTACCCCTTGAAAGCCGTCGCCCTGAGCCAATTTCTCGCCTCTGGGTCCCCTGGCCCGATGCCAATGTTGGAGAAGCCCAGCAGCAAACCCCCAGTGATGCAGACGATCAACTTCCTGCGAGCGGAAGGGGTCCATCTCGCCTCGCAAAAATCGCCTGGCCGGTGCCTCCGCAGTCGTGAGAAAGGCGGTCTTCTCTTGTGTACAAAACCAACCTAAAAACGCCACCGTTTCGAGCGTGACACGTTCGCATTTGTGCGTTTTGCGGTGGTTGCGAAGCCACCTGCCAGGATGCGACTAGAGAAGTGGAGGAGTTCTTTGGCCTCATGGGATTGATTACAACAAGACACGCGAGAAGGTGTGTGGAAGCAAGACAAACTGAAATCGAGGAGAGAGAGAGAGATGAGAGGGGGGGGAGGGAGGGGAGGGAGCAAGGGAGCGAGGGAGGTGAGGGAGGGAGAGAGCAAACGGGGCACCACAGGCGAGGAGGAGCAAACTGCAAAGCGCCGGCATCCAAGAAAGGCCAAGCGAGGTGGAACCAATTCCCGAGCGAGGTGGAATAAGCAAAATCAAACTGACAGAGTGCCCCGCCATCTCTCGAGTCCTCATCATGCCCGGCTTCCTCATGGTCTTGGTGGCCTTGCAAGCGATCAAAGTGGGAGTTACCCTGCACAGACTCTTGGGCTGCTCCCAAAGGCAGCCAACAAATGAAAATCAAAACAATTCAAAACAATGAAGTTTACTTAACTCATCCAATTCAATTGCTGTTTTGGATTGGTGGTTTGCGCTGAGAGGCATGTCGTCTTGCTGGCCCCTTCTCGTTGCCCTCTCCAGACCCAGGATTCGCCTTTTGGTCGCCTGCAAAGTGAACCCCGCCTTTTTTGGGGGAGGGCGGGGGGGGGGGGGGGTCCCCAATTTAGAATCCCGCCCAAATGTGAATGAGCCTCACCCTAGAAGGTCACGCCGAAGAGAATCCAACCCCCTTGGCCTTTCTTCGGAGCGGAGCCGTTTTAAATCCAAGTCGAAAAAAGTCGAAGGCATGCCTCGACATCCGAATAGGAAGAAACGGGCATGACTCGAGCAGAAAAACTCGGCTGAATTCTGGGAGCAAGGGATACTGCTGGTTACCATAAAAATCCTGTATTTGGCAATACCACTCCTTGGGAGTCCTTAAGACAAATAGACAAGATGAAGCCGCATCTCAGCCTCCCCTCCCTCAGTGTGGCCTCCCCGGCTTCAACGACGACTTCCCCCGCGCTGTCGTTGCTCGAGGTTTGGCCCTGCGACGATTCGTTCGAGACGAACCCCGGCCCGAGCGCAAGCATCAGCCCCCGAGGCGATCCGAAAAAGGACAAGAGGTCCTTCATAAGCCCGAAAGTGGGCTCGAACAGGGCCAAGGCTCGAACAGGCCAAGCTCGAATTTGTGTTGCTTACTGTTTCTTAGTTCCAAAACTCCTTCCCTGTTCGATGCCTTGCCACAAGGTGCAATGAGAACTTGGTTGCACAAGCCATACCCCAACCCTTCTGTTGTTCTCCTCATCGCAATGCTGTCAACATGCGCAAGGCCTGGGTTGCCGCACTGTGCCTTGTCTACGCGGAAAAAATCAACAGCGCAGGCCTGTTTCAAAAACCCTGCTTCGAGAGGTGTACCACCCACGCCACAAAGCCCACATGCAAACAAATGGGTGTAGGTGAATTTCACATCAAGGTGGCAGAGTCCACAGACGTGGATGGCACGCCCTGCAGGCAAGGCTTACTAAGCCTATCAGGGGTTGGCTTACTAAGCCTAAGGGGTTTGGCACATCGAGTCACCTGGAGAATGCAGGAGCTGTGCCACGAATTCGCATGCACCAGCTGGCCACAGCTTAGGCCTCAAGCCGGCTGCGCTTGCGCATCTGAGGCCGGCAGCGCCACTTGCGCATCTGAGGCCGGCAGCGCCGCTTGCGGTGGCATCTCTGGCGATGGCGCCACGTGCGCCGGCATGGCGGCGGCCAGATCCCGCTCGATCTGGGCGTAGCGGTCCGAGCCGAGGAGCACCCGAAGATCAAAGTTCGGCGGGAAAGCATCCGTCTTGCTGAGGAAGAAGAGATACTCATCCACGGCCTGGGGTCAAGAGTCTTGCCTCAAAGCAATCTCAGGGCACGACGGAATTAAGCACCGGGCCTTCAGGAAATTCACCAGCTGCTCCGCGTACTCCTTCATCTTCTGCTCAAACCTCCTTCGACGAGCTCCATTGGGATCAGTCTGCTGCAACGACTTGAAAGTGGTAGAGGCCTGCCGTCGAACCGTTGCCCCTTTGAAGGACGTATTTCCCTACTTCTAAACCACAACCCCCACAGGAGAACAGGGTATATAGCCTCAACTGCATATGGTGGCCATATGAGGGCAGTGTCCTCAGCGCGAGCTGTTTCATAGCGGAAAAGCGGGAAAGGACTATTGCTGGAAGTTCATTGAATGCATGTAGTTTCGTAGTTTGTCAGATGCTACAAGAAGCTCATCATTGGCCAACCAAATCTAGAACCGGGTTTTTAATGTTCTAGCCGCGTGTGGGAACTTGACTGGAAACGCAATCAAGCCAAGCTAGAAATCTACATACTCGAAACACGCTAGAAAGCGTGAAACTATGTTAGAATTACACGTGACATATGGCAAACATGCGCTAGACATAATCTGAATTGAGACTGGAAAGATGCCATGAACGACTCGAAGTATGCTTGACATAGTATGAGTGCAAAACAATTGGGGTGGGTCAAACTCGACTTGTGTGGGACATGGTCTTGGCTCGCTTACTAGGAAGACTGACGTCCCTGCCATGCTAAATGGAACCAAAAACTAAAACCTGCGTAACCCTAGAACTGTAGTTGGGAACGAATTGGTGGACATCGTTTACATCGGGATTTGCGCCCACCCGCTTAGGGTGCTTTAACTATTAGAACGCGTAGCCCTGCTAATTTGTAGGCCAGTTGCGTGCTTTGATTTGGGTGTTTGCTGCGTTTAAAGGGAACCAAAGAGAACCGAAGAGACACCAACGGTGTCTAAAGGGAAATTAACGGAACACCAATGGGACACCAAAGGGACACCAAAGGGACACCAAAGGGACACCAAAGGGACACCAAAGGGACACCAAAGGGACACCAAAGGGACACTAAAGGGACACCAAAAAAAACCAAAGGAAACCACTGGCTTCCCTATCAAAGACAAATCCATTTGGAAAGAAAAGCCGTGCCTCAGAGGCTGCCAGCGCAATGCCGCTCCACATAAGCTTGTGGAACTCCGCCACGCGCTTAGTCTCCTGGACTGGGGTTACTATTCCAGTCTCCAGACACCACTCCAGAACGTTTTATGATCATATAAGCTCAAGGTTCATAGCGCCCTCGCCTGTCGGAAAATGGGCTGTGCTTGTGAGTGCCCAATTGGTTCATATGTTGTGTCTTTTGAAGAAAGAGAGTTTATCATGTTTCATGTTTGGTCTTCATGAAACAGCTGTGGAGACCCCGTCCTTGGCCAGTTGCCCTACCTTGTCCGACTGGTCCGCCACCGCCCTGCACTCCAGCGCCTGCTCCTTCCGGGGCAAGGGTCCAAGAGGGCGGTTTCATGGTACCAAAACCATCCAAGAATCAAAGGCAACCTTAGGAAGACGCACCCCAACTACACCCAAAAGGCGCCAAACATGCGACTTTCCACTCGGCCCGGGGCCGAGTGCTTTGAACAATTCGCGTTGGCTTGGCAAAGGCGCGTCACCAGCATTGACCCAAGCAAAGCCTCTTGATTTGGAAAGCGCAAACTTTCAATTAGAAAGCATGTGGCTTTGTCCGCCTCCTTCTGATGCGCTGCGTTCTTCGCCACCCTGCTGTCCGCGATAGAGGACACCATGCCGATCGCATTCTTGACGGCGAAGGCCCCGAATATCACCGAGCACCCAACCAAAACCCCGACGCCCACGGGGTTGAAACTGACTACCGCGGCTGTGAACAACCCGGTTGGGCCTGTGGTTGTGAGAAGGGGTCCCAAGTATGGAAGGCTCGCGACAGTTTGCGCTCCCAAGTAAGCAACTGTGGCGCCAACGCCAGTCGCACCAGTTCCTGCTGCGCCGCACGCGAAGGAACCAGCTCCTTGACCAACTGCCCGGCACTTGAGAGACTGGGCCTCGATCTTCTTGTTCTCTGCTTCATCTTCACAGGCCTTTTGGTCGCTCATACATCTGTCCCTGCGCGTAATATATGTCAGCTGGATATCCCGGATTTGCTGTGACACGGCGATCAAATGCTGCTGGCCTCTTTCTGCTTTATCGGCAGCTCCGGCGGCGGCATCCTTCATCTCCAAGAATATGGACTGAAGGGAAGCCGCATCTGACTGAACGTCGAGATCCTGAAGCTCCATCAGCAAGTCGCAAATATCGCGAATGTGTCGGCGCATTGGTGCCACTTGCCGCAGAGAATTCTCTGATGCATCCAGCTTCAGCTTGACCTGAGAGCAGGGACTTGGCTGGGCACGTGCTTTCAAGCTCCTTCTGTGGGCCATGCTGGCCATGGCCTCCTTAAGAGAAACTCATACCATCATATGACTGTGATGGCGAGAGTGAAATGCATAGGGGCTAATGACACACGGGCTTCAGCTACACAATTAAAGAACCAACATGGCCTTTGCCGCTTTGTCAAAGCGAGGTTGCGCAGTTCACAGCACCAACTGCGCGCAGAGCAACAACTGCTGGGATGGGTGACCACTGACAATAATGCGACCCTCGCCTCAGCTTGCCCCACCCCCACCCCACAAAAGAAGTGTTTTGTTCTGCTCCATATTGTGTGAACTGTTGTATACAAGATAATGTCAGAAGAGGTCCCAGAATTGCACTAAGCGCTGGGCAATGGAATCAGCAGACTCCCAATCGTTCTGAGCGCGCAAGTTGTCTTCCAGTTGTGCCAGCGCCTGTGATTGCTGCCGATCTGCATCAATGGACTGCCTGATTCTGTCACGCCCATCCGGACCGAAGAACTGCACCTCGGGTGTTGAAAACCAGCGCATAGGAAGCAAAACGGCTTCCAAATGCGATACTGATCCTTGGGAGTGTGGGGATTTCCCATGCGTTTCTTTCGGCCGCGCTTCTGAAAGGCCACAAATTGCCTCCTTCGCCGTGCCTCTTGTTTGGGGCAACTGAGCCCGGCACCACGGCGCCGATGCTTGCCTCCACTTTGGCGATGGCGTCCATGTCGTCAGCCACCAACAAGTAACCGTCCGACGCCTCGCTGGGCAAAGCTAGTGAAGGCACGAGCGACGGCGACGGCGGCAGGGGCGCTGACCCGGACATGGCAAAGAGGGCAGGTTAATGCGGCAACTGCTACGGCTGTGGCAGCTGGCGGCGACCGTGAAGCTGGCGCATGTTCCCTCTGACTGAATGCCGGCATATGACTGGCCATCCCATGCGTCCGTTCTGAAAGAATCTGCAGTCGCCACGGAGAAAGATCGTCTCCGGGGCATTGTCTCAGCACATCCGTTGACAGGAGTCCGGCGCTGGCCTCAAAAAAGACGCCTTCACAGGCCGTTTGAACTCAGGGTTCTTTGAATTCACTCTTGAAGCATCACCCCTCCGAGAAACAACGCATATAAATGGCCTGAAAGGAAATCCTGAAACAACCCCCAAAAGGACATAAATGAGGAAAATAGAAAGATAATTTCACAGGTTGGCAGCCTTCAACTTGGCAGGCTGGATTTTGGAAGAAACAAGGCAGGCCAATTTTGACATGATGTTGTCAGTTCAAGATCGTTGGTACCTCGCCCAGGCTGCTAGCTTC
The DNA here is from genome assembly GCA_963377175.1 of Effrenium voratum. Lineage (NCBI taxonomy): Eukaryota > Dinophyceae > Suessiales > Symbiodiniaceae > Effrenium > Effrenium voratum. The sequence continues at coordinate 252,797 of CAUJNA010003820.1, forward strand.
CCTCACCCCAGCTTGTTTGGCTGAATTCTGCTTTCTGGAGCCTGATTTTGCCCCTCCTCAGACCCTGCACCCCTACCAACCAAGCGACACACCCAAACCCCCAAACCCACCTACACTCCAACCCAACCCCAACCTTCCCCAACCCCCACACCAAACCGACCCCAAAAACCCACCGCCTCCACCTCGCTCTCATTCTCCGAGGAGTCCGAGCTCCCAGACCGGCGGAAGGCCTCAAACAAATTTCCCCGAGCCAAGCGCTGCGAGGGTCGCACATTGACGCCGTCACTTTGGGGCAACTCTGGGGCTGCGCCATCCCACAAGCGACTGAACATAGCCAGAGTCAGCTTGAGGTCAAAGGCATGGGAAGACACCATCACAGGGGGCTGGTCAACCATTCCAACAGGGAATGGTAGCTTTGCTCCTGCGAGATGAATATGGATATGTCCTCGGAATTTCTTGGACAAGAGTGGCTGGCTGCCCTTGTGCCAAGTTCACCTGGGATGCGGTTGCCTCAATGCAGCCGGTGACTGCGACTAGCCACACCTGTTTCTCTGACAAGACAAAAGGGAAAGGCAAGATGAGGCTCTAGCCTCGAGCCAGATCCAGCCCAGGGCCCCGCCAACCAACCGACGAGGAGGTTGCTTTAAAGTAGCTTAAACACAAAATCCGCCGACCCTCTGCCTCCCGTCCCAGCCTCCTGCAGAGGGGACCGGCGTGGGATGCAACTGGAAGTGATTGGAATCAATGATAGTCCCGGGACCGGTCCTGGGACTGGTCCTGGGACCCTGGTTCTGCTGTTTCAGATTACTTGTAGTCAGGTCTGGGGCCGGTCCCGGGACCGGTCCTGGGACCGGTCCTGGGACCGGTCCTGGGCTGGTCCTGGGACCGGTCCCAGGACTGGTCCTGGGACCAGTCTGGGAAGCCGGTCCCGGGATCGAGTCCTGGTGTGACCGCTGGTACTTCAAATTGCGGTGCGACCTCAAAAAGCTCCAGAAAACTTTCCGGACTGGCGCCCAGGACACTGGACAGGGTCCCAGGTCGTCACTGATTGCGACCAGTTGAGGGGGACCAACAGCCTTGTTTCTAGGACCAGCTCAACGTGACTTCGGCACAAGCCGGCCCGTGCGGTTGTTGACGGACGAGCTGTCATCTGTCTGACTTTTCCGTTAATCCTTGTGGTAGTAGAGGATCCCTGGATCTATTCTGCAAGAGAGTCCAATACGTCGAGTCAAACCGCGCCAGACTGGGACGGGTCCCAAGTCCCGGTCCCTGCCGGCGACCGGTCCAGGGCAACTTCGGGACGCCAACTCGAAGTGACTTGGGCGCAAGCCGGCCCAAGCGGCAATTAACGGACTAGCTGCCCTATTTCTGACTTTTCCGTTAATCCTTGTTTGTGGTCGTAGAGGATCTTCTAAGTGGTCCCTGGGTTTGCGGACGTGTTTCAGGACCGGTCCTTGTGACTTTTCCCTTAATGCGCTGAGGGTCGGCGGCAGCAGGCGGGAGCCTGGTTAATAATAGAAACAGCGGCTCGAACATCTTCAAACCGGGGGGGTTGGAACCCTGCCGCATCCAAGAGTCCGGGAATCCTGGCGGAAGTATGGGCTCAGTCCGCCAAATCCTGGGCTTAGGTTTCAGGTTTGGCTTTGAGTTTCCCGTTGGGTTTCCCTTTGGGTGTTTGTTTGGACTTCCATTTGGGGACCTCCATTTGGGGACCAAAAGTAATTCAGCGGGCTCAGCCTCTTGGGACAGGGGACAAGGGACATTGTTGGATGAGAGGGGAAATTCTGGCTAACTAGCTCCCAAGGAGTCATAAACTGTCCAACCCCCAAAGAGGCAGCTAATGAAGGTAGAAAAGGATGCCAAACCACGCATTCGCCTTGCCCGCACCTTAGCGGGGAGGGGCGGGGTTCGCCAATCTTTTCAAGCCTTGCAACTTGAAGCGCCCGCCTGGCTCCCTGCAAATGAGATCAACCGGGGGCCTCCCGAAACAGCCGGGCTTTTTGGGCCCAATTCCAGGCTGGGACTTTCTGATTCCCCCATAAAGAATCCAAGCGCACTTTCAAAGGGACCTGAAAAGCGGCGAAGCGCCGCCAAGCGCCCTTTGGTTCGTTGCGGTTGCCATCTTTTTGCACAAAGACCAGGGGAACTACTTCCAGATGGTTCGCACAACCCAGCGGAACCACCGACTTTCTTCGTCAGGAAATCCGGCTCACCCGCCCGCATCGACCCGCCTGGTCTTTGCGGTAGGAGAGCAAGCCCACGGTGGAGATCCCTGCAAGGGCCACCACCACGCCTCGAAAACTCTGGATGCTCCGTCGCCAAGTGGGAAATATGGAACCCCAAAACAAGCACCCACAAGAAAGCCACCCTTGAAAAAAGACAGGGAGTGAACGACAACACGAAACGGACCGCCATTTCGACCCACTGGGATATGGATGCAATGCTCCAAGTCTGTATGGCTTGAACCCGCCTTCAACTGTCCCACCAGAGTCTGTCTCAAGAATCGTTGTTTGAAATCATATCCTATCCGTTTTCCTGTGCTTTCTAAATGAAGGCACCCATCTGATTCTGGGTGAATCAATTCAACAATCGGGAGAGGGGCCCCCACAAGATTGGGGGCTCGACGGGAGGGGCCACAAGAGAGGGGAGAGGTCGCACACCAACATTCACATTGGCGGGTGTAGTTGCATTCGGCAACACAGCTGCAAGTAATGACTGAAGATAAGGTTGAATCAGCCAGGCAGGTTATCAACCTTGGGCTCGCACAAGTTCACCTGGAATAATCTGCAGAACGCCAGCCATGACCACCCTGTGGACAAGATCCCCCCAAGCTCAAGAATGAACTTAGCATCACTGGCCGCTCGCTCGCCGGACAGTTTTGGAGCGAACCCGACGCGCCAACCCGACGCGCCTGGCACCAGCAGGGCGAGGCTGCTCTTGGGGTCCTGCAAAGTCATACGCCCAATTGTGAGCCAGGGGGGAAGAGGGCAGGGATGTTCCAAATCGCATAAGGTTCCGCAAAGGCCTCAAACAGAACAGGACGTGTTGGACCATGAAATCGCGACGGCGGAGCTACTCAATATCTGCAAGTAGGTGCCTGAGGCACTGATCTGATCCGTTTAAATGCCCAAAATCCGAGTTTCCCGAGCCTTGAAAATCCAATTGCATCCTAGCAGACAAATTTAGAGCCTCTCCTGGACATAGGCCACCACCGCCCCGGTGACCATGCCCAGGCCCACGCACAGCGGGAAGCCGATGGCGTTGCCCATCATGTCGATGCCTGCGCTCAGCGCCACACGTCGAAGTCTTTGGCCGGGAGAGGAAGCCCACGTCCACCCAGAACTGCCATTGGGTTTCTCGCCCCCTGGAAGAAATAAAATATGATAGATTCCCTTTAAAACCAACCGGGGTAAATACTTAGGAGAGATTCTTAAGCAAATGGAAGAGATCCGAGAAGTTCAAGTCCTCCACCTGAAGTTCATCAGCCCCAGGGTGAGGGGGGAGTGAGGAAAGGCAACTGGCATATTGCACATGTAGGAAGGTGGAATCACCGATATTGGTGTGGTTGCAATATGTCGAGATCTAGTCTCAATGTGTGGGGGGGGTCCTCAAATTTGGGGGGGGAGCACCTGTTGGATGGGAAAGTAAGCGTTGGCAAAGACAACTGAGTCATAATCAAAAGCCGGTAATAAAATGGTCGACCCACAACCATGTGCAGAATTAAGAAGGCGGCCGCAGCTATTTATGGTTGGGATTGTCCCTTACTAACCTTCAATTACCCGGGTTTTGATTGTGACTAAAAAAGATGAGTGCCCCAGTTTTGTCAAGCACCAAAGAAAGCGATGCCACATGCAGCTCCAGATCCAAATCCTCTCGCAGCACGGGTCTGCCCGCCGCAAGTGCTACACTCCAAGATTCACGAAAGCTGACAAGGCTTTGGAAGACTGCGTTCCTTTTTTAGGGAAGCCACTTCCATCAGTTGTTCCGTGGTTGAGAAGAGGGTGCGCGTAGCGCGCCTTTGCAAAGAAGGATGTTGGCCATGTTCCAAACCTCAGTGCCGATGTCTGCAGAGTTGCGGCTCCACTCCGCTCGACTCAAGGGTTGCTGGACGAGCAGTGATCTGACGACTGCGCGTGGGTCAACAAAAAGAGCTTCAGTAGTCTTGGGACACACTAGTTCCAAGACCCGCTAGCCTTCTGCCCGCCAAGCGGCAATTCCTCCGAGCATGCTCCACAAATAGCCTCAGACAACCATGCCTGTGCGGCGTGACTGTAAAGACGCTTACCTGCGGGATTAAAACGGTCCTCCCGGGAACCCTTGTTCGCGGTTGAGAGGTTTGATAGCCAGTCTCCGAAACAACTGAATTCAGCCATGGCATGCAATGACACCTCCAAAAAATAACACAGCCACGTTGACTATTACTTCTACAATAGGGAGGACTCTCCTTTTGATGGCATCTGCTTTGAAAGAGATGGGCAAACCATGGCCATCCACCTCGGCGCATGTATGCCTTTTTGGGGATGTGTTTTCCAGCAAAAAACTGCCCCTCCTTGCCCTGAGCGCAGGGCAGTCCGCGCTGTGGTTGGCGCCTGCAAAAGCGAGCGCACAATTCGAAAGACCGTCAACGCGAGCATGCTCAGCAAAGCCCCTGTTTGGCTCCTTCGGCCTTTCTGCGGGTGTGGTTTGAAGGAAGCCACTGGAAACCAAACAAAGACAACCAAAGCAAGAAGCAACAAAAACGCTGACAAGAACATCCAAAAGCAAGCACGACAAAAAAGGAAGACGAAACCTCCGAAGGGGTCCCACGAAAAACTGGGTTCGCCCCAAACCACCAGCCCCTCGCAATCTCTCGCCTGAGATCTCGTCGATGAAGCCGGTGTGGAAGCCGTAGTACTCCCCGCCGGAGCCGAGGGACCCACCGAGCAGCCCCACCGTAAACCCCGTGGCCAGGAAGGACAGCGTGAAGTCCACGTAGTAGAGCCTCTCCAACACGTGTTGCTCTTTTCTTTTCCCCTCCCTCCCCCCCACCAAACGGTGTGAGAAAAAAAAAGGACCATCCGAGACGAAGGCCCCAGCTGTTTGAACAGTCAGCCCAATGTTTTGGTTCGATGTGTTTTGTTCCCCCCCACCAAGTGGTGTGGAAAAACAAAACCGCTTGGGGAGTTGACATTGTGTGCCAAAAGAAACACCTGCGACGAAAGCACCAGTTTGAAGAGTCAGCCCAATATGTTGCTTTGGATAACCTCCTTTAGGTTTCCCTGGGTGCGATCCAAATCTGCTTGCGACCACTTCGGCCCGCAGCTTCACCTTCTCACTCCATCCCTGGGACGCTTGGCCCGTGGCTTGCCCCTGAATCAATCCTCCACAAAAGTATCAAGCTTGGGAAAGCATGATAATCTGCCAACCTGAAATACGGGATTCCTGTAAAAGGAACCGTTTTGGGTGATGTCACAAAGCCGTGATGCATGAGGTTGCTCCAATCTGACCAAATAAAGTCCAGATACTTGGGAAGTGGGACGCCGAGTATACAGGGAGTTCTCGGGCTAGGGAACGCTATCAGCCGTTGGCCTCTCTTTGGCTTCCCTCAACGGGGACCGCGGCCTGGTTGCTTGGCAATGACGTCAAGAGAAGCTGGTAAAACCGAACTTGACAAAATGGGGCAACTGGCTCGGCAGCAAGCTTCCTCTTCAGATTGACTATGGCGTGACTTCCGGGTTGCAAGACCCAGATCCGTCCCTCCCCCCATCCCCATCTGCTTGTGGTCGCAATTTCAGATGGCGTCGCGTGTCACTTCGGATGGACCAAATCCATGTTGCACCAATCATGGGAAAAGCAAAACCACAATCTTCATTTGGGGGGTTCCGGGGTTCCCGAAAAATTGCCCCCCCCCCCTCCCCCCCCACCCCATGAAAGCCTGATGAACCATCCCTGGCTCTTTTGTCCATGCCAAAACTGAGACTCGCAGGTCCGAGGAGCAGAAAGGGCATCGGCGGCTGCGCCTCGCATGGGCGACCGGAAGCGGAAGGTTCAGAGCCCCAAGCCAAAAGGACGCAGGGGCAACCTGCATGAAACACGCAGAACCGAGGTCTCGGAAAACATGGGACCCCCGAAAAAAAACACCGAGAACCCGAGAAATCCTCAGTTGGGGAGGAAACTCATGTTGGGTTCAAGGCGCATTTGTGGGGAGAGAAACTGAGACACTTCTGTAACAAAATGCTGTCAAGCAGCCTGCTCAAGCTTGGACCCCAGCCACAAAATATGCCAGGAAGGGTCTGGAGGTCGCAATGCCCGGGCCTACCAAGCAGTCCTCGCATGCGGATTTTCCCCAAGGAAAAATGAGATGGGCTGGAGGTGGAATACTAAAAGAGTCTACCAAAACAAAACGTGTGAAGAATGCGAATATCTGTACTTGCTTATGGTTGAGATTTGTCCCTTACTAACCTTCATGGGTATGGGAGACCCCCAAAATAGTGGTTTTTCTGTTGGCTTCCCCTTAAATCAACACAAGACGGGTGCCCTCACAAGCCACATACCCTCGTCTACTCGAAGCGGTTTTCGGCGTGGCTGTGGCCCCCGACCATCTCTCAGCGAAGCCGCAGCTGTTCAACACACCAAAAACCCGCTTGGACGTGTCAGGTGCTGAGGGCAACAGTTATGCTGACCCCGGATGAGTAAGCCTCGCGGATTGATGGGGGGCTACCCAAAAATTAGGGACCCCCCTCTTAAATGGTTGATTCCTGGTAATAGCCAGGGGGTCAAAATTGCGCTTGCAAATATGCAGCTGAAAAAAAGGAACCCTCACAGAAATCCGAGGGCGGAAGCAAACAAAAAGGGCGCCAGTGGATCTGTGGTTGAACAAAAAGAAGGGCTCCTGCGAGATCGTATGCAGAATGGCCAAGAGACCTCCCTGTATGGGCGAAGCACATCAAGCTTCAACCCTGGCTGTCCAATTTTGCTCGTTTAAAATTAACCACAACTCAAAAAAAAACTCCTAGCCACCCATCGCCATATTGTCAAACCAGGGTGATCCCTAAAAACCTGCCGGTTTCAAGTGTTCCTGCAAACCCTCAACCTCCATACAAAGAGGTTGAAGCCTCTGAAACGGACCAAACTTCACAGACGTAGACCCACCCTCCGCCCACCCCGCCCAACCCAGCACCCCGCTCACCCCGCCCACCCCGCCCACCCCGCCCACCCCGCCCACCCCGCCCACCCCGCCCACCCCGCCCACCCCGCCCACCCCGCCCACCCCGCCCACCCCGCCCACCCCGCCCACCCCGCCCACCCCACCCGCCGCCCACCCCCCTCCCCTCCCATTTGGAGTGGCCTTCACCGTGGCCAGCACCAGCGTCACACTCCAAGAGCCCCAGCAGGCCAGCGCGCACAGCGCCATCACCAGGCCCAGCGAGTAGCTCGTGGGCACCTCGGACGAAACCGAGAAACCGAGACATCGGAGGCGCCCCGAAGCGGTGGGTTGAGGAGGCAAAATCGCCAGGTGTGTCTGTGTCTGTCTGTTTGTTTAAATTAGGTGACCCGCAAAAATATGCTCGTTGCTCCTTGTGGTGTTCCTTCAAAGCCAAACAGAAAGGTTGTTTTAAAGGGAAAACAAAAGGACTAAAACACCACAATTGTCGGGGGTGCCCTTAGAAAAGAAACACGCCCATGTGCACCTTGGATTTGTCTTGGGCAAGCGAGCGCGAGAAACGCAGGAAGGAAGAGACACCACGCTTTGCACCTTGGAATCCGGGTCCACGACCATCCCTACCAACCGCGAGAAGCAAGGCGTTTTGAACCAAGGCACATGGCACGAAACCCGCCAAATTTATTGCCCAAATAAGAAGTGCTGGCATCCAATTCATGCCCCACTGGTTGGAGGGCGAACGGGGAGCGGGGGATATAAGCTTGCCGGTGGAAACAGACATGAGGCCCTCCATGCCGACTATGCATATGATGGCCATGGGCATGTATCTGTCAGAATTCGTTGGTCATGCATCTTAGAACAACGAGTTCACCTGCGGAGTCGTTTCAGCAGACCTCGAAGTTGAGCGATCTTCCTCATGCTCAGTCACCTTTTCTTTGAGAAAGAACGGCAACCGCGCAAAGTGTGAGTGCCACCTAAAGACCTAAACCTTACAGCAACGCATCAGTGCTGGGCATGAAGATCGGCAGAATTCGAGGACCCGTGACCAAATGGGAGTTCCTCAAAATGGATTTCGGACCCCCCTTGCGGTTGGTACTCAAAGGAAAACACCAGAAAGCCAACCATTTTACGGGACCGATTCCAATGTGATGCGGAACTGCTGCAGCAGTTTGCTGGGCCAAACTGGACTGGAACTCGAGCCCTTTCTTTCTGGATTCAAGCAAATGGGTATGCGTCAAAACAAGGAATTGGACCCCCAAAATGGTGTGCCTCCGGGTTTTCCTGAATACAAGCGTGTTAAAAGGGGCGCAGAGCCTCAAAATTCACACCGCCAACCGTTGTCACCAAGCCCTTTCTTGGACCAACCGCCATAGATCCACGCTCACGAGCCGGAAGGAGGGAGAAACCAGATGGAGGTTCAACCTTTGTTTGTGGCCCCGCCGCTACGTAATCGCGCGTTTGGACGCATTTCGTGTGTTGCATTTCGTGTGGCCTGCGTGGGACTTCCTAGACATGTATCACACAAGCGACACATTTTGCATGGTATTTCACACGCTCGCGGGTTCGCGGGGGGGGGGGGAGGAGGCGTCGTGGGGTGGGGTGGGGTCATAAGCGCCGCGCCACGCGATCACGTGTATCGCGGGGGGGGGGGGGGGTGGGGTCTTGGGGTGGGGTGGAGTCATAAGCGCCGCGCCACGCAATGTGAAGGAAAAGACTTTGCGGATTCTAGATGCGGATTTCTGTGTCCCTGTACCCTATCATAGAAAGTTCTTGTCTTGCAGCCGCATAATCATCGCATTGTTCGGTTACAAGTGTTGGAAGGTTTTGTTGGACCCACCATGGCTTGTTTCAACAGAAAGCGGACCGGGGCTGATCAAAGAATCGACATGATTGGTAGCAAGTGTCTTTTGCCAACTATTCAGCTACGCATGGGGACATGTTCTTGGTACAGCTTTGGCTTCTCTTCTTTCGGCTGGTGATCCCTTTTGCTCGCAATCTTAAATCGCTTCGAAAGCACAAAAAAACCTAGGCGAAAAGGACCTTTCCCCCATTTTTCCAGAAAAAAACGAGAGAACCACCAGACCTCCTTCAAGTTAGTTCTTCTGTTTCGTGTGGCCTGCGCGGCACTCGGCGACTACCTGCAGAAAGCAAGGCGGGTGGCCGCGCGGTTACGCGGCGGCGGCGCGTCCTTTGTTTGTGAGCAACCCACCAAAAGGAATGAACAGGTGTCAAGTCGGGGGGAGGGGCCTTTCTTGGTGGGTCTTTGAAGGGAAACTAAATGGGCACCAACCAATTTGGGGGATCCCCGTATTTTTGGAAAGACTCAAACCAACGTTGCACAGGTTGACGGGAATGTGCCTCCGTCGGACTTTCACTCACCCCCCTCAACAGCAACCGCAGGAACCATTCCAGAGCCCACAGCTACTCGCACCTTCAGAACCTATCTGAGCAAAGAACCCAAAGCCTTCAACTGTTGAAGAGGATGACACCCTTTGTTCCGCGTGCAAAGCAGCCAAGAGTCCCATGGAATCCAACTCGTGACCCGAGGCACCTTTGACACTGAGCCGCGCTTTCTTTGAACTTTTTAGGCCAAGTGGCAAACATCTTTGGAATCCGTCGGCGATCGTGAGCGCTAGGGGTGCCAAAGCTGGCCCTCTCACAGCAACAGATCGCGAGAGGGTCAAAACAGTTCGGCTGGTGATTTGGGGGGGCCCTTTTGTGGACATCATTTACATGGTGGTAATTTATCCAACCACTGAAGCCATCAACTGCCTTAAGGCTGCTGTACCGATTCTCCAAAATAGAGCTACAGCAGCTTGGCACAGGCATGGGATTCATGGTCATGAGGGTTCGCCGTGTTACACCCTCCACAGCCATTGGCTTGTGCTATTCGGACTCGGACTCCTGGGTGCGTGCTTTCTCTCCGGTCAAAAGTTGCTGGCTGCGGGCGGATGCGGATGCTTCCATGGGCGGATGCCATCGCGAATGCACATCTCCTCAAAGTGTTGAACTCCTTCGAAACCTATCCGAAAGGAGGCCCTAGCCTGAAGCATAGAATCCCCAAGTACGGGACCTTTGATCAGTAGAAGGCACCCACTCGGTGCACCGACACCCGCTCGGTTTGCCACGGAAGCTGACACAACCTGGGAAGACCGTTGCACAATACATCTAGCAACAGCTGGGATTTCCTGCAGCGCAATCTTGCAAAGCTCCTCACATGCAGTGCCCAAAGCCCGCTGACTTTTGGTTCTAAAATGGCTTGAAAGGTTTACATAGCCTTTGCTACAACCAGGTAGGAACCGCTCAAATGAAGCCTACAGGGAGCTTGACATTTGATCAGCACCAGGAATCGTTGCCTATTCTGAGATCAAGCCACACAGATAGTGTTCCAAAGCAGTTGTGATGCACAAACCTGTCAGCTACATCCACTGCGCGATCTTCCGATCTTCCCTAGGTTGCAGTGGGACCAAGCACTTATACAGGGGTAAACTCGGGGGCCGCTTCAGAATGCATTTCCAGGAGACTTCAAGACGAAGAGACACCTACCAGTTTTGGACCCTTTTCAGCGCGTAGACCTCCACTGTTATGCCGCCCGATCAAGACAAGTCCTCGTCCAGTGTTCATTCTGGTCCTGAACCTCAACTCTTTTTTGCATGGCCAGGAACCTCAACTTTCTGTCACTTTCCTTCCGGTCCAAAGTTGAAAGGTCCGGGAAGAAAAACAAAAAGACGAAAAAAGGAAAAACAAACAAAAGAAGAAGAAGAAGAAGAAGAAGAAAAAAAAGAAAAAGAAACAAAAACAAGTCGTCGCCCAACACACTCGCCGGTTGAAGGGGCCCCCGGCCGGGGCGGCGCCCCCCGCCGCGGCGGCGGCAGCGCCACCTTGGCGGAGCGCGTGGTGCCTGCGCCGCGAGGTCCATCTGGCGGTGGTTTTGAGGGTACCTGGTTGGGGGGGTGGGGGCGTGGGCTGGTTTCAAGAGTTTAAAAGAGAAGCGTGGGGTACCCCCTTATTTTGACAACACATACCCGTTTCTGTTGGAAACCTTGGGCTGGACCAGCTGCGTGTCCGGGTTCATTTGGGGAGCAACAAATGTCCACTGGGCAAGCTCTAATTCTCGAACTGGAATATTAGGTCTTCCAGTAGATTAAGGGTAACCTCTTCTTTCTGTCGTGAATTTTAGTCGGGGAAACCCTCCCCCAAAAAAGGGTGAGAAAGGGATTACCGGGGGATTAGGGATACTAAGAAACGGGAAAATACGTCAGAAAAACCAAAGGAATGACAAATGAAAAGCTTTCCTTGACCCAAAGTGACAAGAACAGGACAAAGGGCTCTAACGGAATGAAACCCAAAAAACCAAGTCCATCCAAGCAGAAAATATGCTATGTTTAGATCGGAATTTGGCTACTGGACCTTGAATAGTCGTCAGGGGCATCTCACAACCATAGGGCCTTTATATCACGTGTCATCGTGTCTTGTGTTATACCCGTTTCGAATACCACAGACTGTTGATACCAACAAAACATACGTGTCACCCACAAGGTCATGATCGTGTTGGCAGGTTTAGGGTTCTTAGGGTTTAGGTTTAGGGTTTCTAGGGTTTAGGTTTAAGGTTTTGGAGTCAGGTTTAGGGTTGTTAGGGTTTAGGTTTAGGATTATTAGGGCTTAGGTTTAGGGTTGTTAGGGTTTAGGTCGAGGGCTTTTAGGGTTTAGGTTTAGGGTGTTCAGGGTGTTTTAGGGTTATTTTAGGGTTTAGGTTTAAGGTTGTTAGGGTTTTTAGTAGGGTTTCTAGGGTTTAGGTTTGCTTGGAGCTGGCTGTCCGGGGCATCCGAGGCTGGCTTCTCAGGTTTAGATTTGGGGTTGTGTTGATGATAGCAGTATATAACCAGGTAAAGTCGCCGCGCTCCATGAAGGGGGTATGGAGCATGAAGCTGGGGTGGGGCTTGGGGGGCTCTGAAGTCCTTCTTTGCTGCGCCTGCCACGCTTTTTGTAGGTCTCGGGGACCCGCTTCCGGGCGGTCGCGGGCAACATATACGTTTTCCGTATAAATACTCCTAATGTTTTGTGGCATGCTTGTATTTTCAACATATAAGATGAATGACTGGTATGCACGCTGCCATAGCACAACACGTGTCTCTATAGCAAACGCTACCTTTCACTGAAACAGAAGTCCGAGGAGAATGCCCCTTCTTTCAAGCAGATGGAACTGCCGCCTGAAATGTCCATGTTGGCCTAACCGAGAGCAACGCGTTCCATCTTTCGTACTGCAGGGGTTAAACGTACACTGCCTGACTCCGCAGTCATTTCCTTTCAATCTTCCGGGAAGAAACCACGCATGCAAAACGAGCTGGGAACCTCCGGTTCTTGTGCAGTGGCTTTTGGGTTGCCCAAAAAGCTGTAGCCAACCTTCTTCCGCCCCTTCCCCCCCCCCAGCCAACCTGCTGACGGCTGACCCCCGGCCCCGTCCTGTGCTGGGCAGCGAGGAGCGGGAGGCCGTCTCCGACGCCGCCTAGCCCAAAGCTCCACTGCGACCGGATCGCCCCGGTAAGAAGCTACGGGACTAGAAACACGGGCTTGAAGAAGCAGCTGCTTCGCGAAGAAAATAGCCAGCCTCCCTCCCAGTGACATGGAAGTCACCAAAAGGTCGCTTCAATAGATTGTCAGGCGATTAGCTATAGCAGACTGGTTTGGTTCGGCATGGCTGGCGGTTCCTCGTCCACCTGTGGATGTGTGTTTCGTGCCTTCAGACATGCAATGTACGAAGGGCTGAATATAGCCTTATTCACTACAACACAAGGCGAAGGCTCAACCCTTTGATGCTTAGCTTGGTCGAGCGTTGCTTGCGCCCCCTCTGAGATCCAGGAACATGAGCGGCAAGGCTTCGAAAACCAGCCTTCATCTCCTCAAGATCCTCCTCCGTAGGAATGTCAACGATCTTGACCTGTCGCTGACTGACCAGTCAATCCGATTTGCCAAAACGGTCTTGTGGTTTCCATCCGTGAACTCAGCCACGATGCCGCGTAATGCTGAGGATGCTGGGGATGCGGACCCTGCATCACCAGCATCATCCGCTTTGAAATCGAGGAGAAAAATGCTGAAAAACGCAAGGTGTCCCGTTTCCTGCGAATGGTGTCAGGCGCTTGGGTTCCCAACATAGGTTCCTTCAGCAGGTGTCCCACCTACTTGGAACCTACTCAGGTTCCCTTCTTGATTGCCCATTCAAACATCGACCAATGCTGGAAAACGTTTCTTTGCCAGGCTAGGCTCCTTACATGCCCCCATTTGGATGTCACCCCACCACAAAGAAATGCAAAAGTTGACCCCCCCCCAAAAAAAGAGAAACGGAAGGGAAGCCCCCCCCCAAAGAAAAACAAAAGGAACAAAGGGAGCACTACTAAAATTGGTTGATGTTGGAAGGGGAGCAACATTTAAGTTTTAGCAGTTCAGTGGGGGTTTCCCACTAAACCACAACAAGCGAAAATGTAAAATGTGTGCCAACAACAACCATGTAACCGGGAATATCTTCTCCTCTGAAACCCCTCCCCCCCCTTGCAGTGGGCCGCCTCCACAAAGAGCTCCCCAGCGGCGCCTGAGGAACTCTCTGGACACCTTCGGGGACCAAACCCAAACCAAAAAACCAAACCAACCCAACCCAACCCAACCCAACCTAACCCATGATTTGGAGGTGATGTCACCCGCAAGTTAGCAGTCGCTTTGCAAGTCGCTCACCTGGAATCCTGCAGTTCACCAACCTTCAAATATACCCAAAATGTGCCATGCTCTTTATGCGGAAAGCGTCTAGGGAAGATGTCAAAACCATGTCTTGCCCTGTACTCCCACGACATATTGCCAAAAGGTTAGCTACTAAAACGAGGGGCCCTTCAAGGGTGCAGGCGGCAACAATCGCCACCAAAACAGGTCACAAAAAGAGACACACCCAAGTGTGAAGACAAACCCAAGTGAGAAACGGTCGAGCTCCCGTAATCCTTGCCGCAGCTGTCTGTAATCCCGATCGAGGGGTTCATGCTCGCAACCCCAAGTAGTGGGGACCTTTCGACCCTGCTGCAGAATGACATAAGTCTCCCCTAAATATAATCCTCAACAGAAACTAAAAAAGGATTCGCAACCACAAGTGATGCTTCCCCAGCACTGTCAACTTCAGATTTCACCGAAGGACCATACCAAGGAGAGGTTACTTGTTTCCGTAGGTGCACTTTCAGTGGGGAATCAATTTATCAATTTTGTCCTCCGGACATCTCCGCACTGCCCACAGTCCGCTTCGCGTGTGCCTTCCAGTCCACCAGTCGCCTGCCGGCAGGCAAAGTCCGAAGCGAAAAGGCACCACTTTGGGCCCAGTTTGGGTCGGCCATTGCAAGATTGGCCACAGGTTTTTGGCCAGACCAAAAAGAACATGACATGTGATGACCAATGTGGCCTTCTCTTCATTGGGTTCCGAGTCCGAACCATAGACGCCAATCCGTCGCACGTCCAGAAGCTGGGAGGAACTGGGGCTCGTCTTGTTTTCCCTTCAACCACCAGAAAACGGACTTCAAGGGCACCAGGGCACCAGCAATCGCCCACGCACAGTTTGTGCTTCACGCTGGTAAATCATTCCCCCAGGTCACAGGTCCATTGTCACTTTTGAGGGGAAAAATCCCGCCAAATGAATCCCAACTGAATTTCTCGGGGAACCCCCGACACCCACCCGAACCGGGGATGCCGACCAGAGAGAAGGGCTGCGACCTGGCGAGTCTGGGTTCGCAAAATGGGTGGTCATGTTCATTTCCGTGTAACAAACCCAAGAAGACCTAAGTCGCAGCACACCCACTAGTCAGGGGACTCTCTCCTGTTTGGCGTCATTGCGGTTGTTGTGGTTGTTGTTTGCGGTGGTGGTGGTTGCTGCTGTTGCTGTTGCTGTTGCTGTTGCTGTTGTCGTTGTCGCTGTCGTCGTCGTTGTCGTTCTTGTTTGTGGTTGTTGTGGTTGTTGTGGTTGTTGTGGTTGTTCTGGTTGTTCTGGTTGTTCTGGTTGTTCTGGTTGTTCTGGTTGTTGTGGTTGTTGTTGTCGTCGTCGTCGTCGTCGTCGTCGTCGTCGTCGTTGTTGTTGTTGTTGTTGTTGTTGTTGTTGTTGTTGTTGTTGTTGTTGTTGTTGTTGTGGTTGTGGTTGTCGTCGTTGTTGTCGTTGTCGTGGTCGTGTTGGCGGTGATGGTGGTGGTATTGTTTTGTCGCGGAGTCTTCTTTAAGGGCGGCCAACAAGAAACGGCTTCTATCTATCTGGAGGAGCCCCGCCCTGGCCAAACAACCAAAGATATTCTGCTCCTTTTGCCATGTCATGTGCCAAAACTAGGCCCCTACTACGTGGCGCCCTTTGGATATCTCCCTCAACCTGCAACCACAACGGTCCCTCGATCTTTGGACGGCTCTCTGACAATGCCATGAAGGCTTGGTTCCCCCAAGAGCACCTCACTTCAGCTCAACAAGGAGGCGGGTGATTGGGGAAAAAGCAATGTTTGACACGGACGAAACGATGGAGAAGAAGAGGACAAACAAGGTCGAAAAAACGAGAGGGGCCAATCAGACGAAAGGCAAACGGGCGAAGAGCTGATAACGCCTCGCTGGGCCGCGCCTGCCCTCCATCCACAGTGCGCCCTGCTGCATCTGGCAGGCGAGGGCGTTGATCCAATAAATGGGCGAGCGAGTCTGCCCTGAAATGGGTCACCCCAAAGTAAAAGAATCACGTACAGCAAATGGGGGGCCAGCGGAATCCTGGTTTAGGGGTCTGAAATGAAAGTGTCATGCCGCGAATTGCGGGACATGGTTGTGGATTTCTAAATGTCACTGCCTAAATTCTCTCCTAAAGGGTGCATGACCATCACGACCAACCCGTTAAAGTGTGTTGTGACCAAGGCGCATGTGGGCGGACATGCACCCCAAAAGCCGACAGACCCCATATGAGTGTGACGCCGACAGGGACCCCTCCAAACGCTTGACAACTTGCTTTCGGTCATTTGGCATGAGCCTCAGCCGGCTGCCTGGCGAGAAAGGCAACAAGTCGGCGAGCAAATCAAAGCAGGAAGACACGGATGCGGGGATGTGACATGGGTTATCTGTTTCTCTGTGACTCCGAAGCACACATTATTTCGATGTGTCCTAAAACGGGAGGTGGACCACAGCCGTTAAAAAAAAAAAAAAGCGCGTTGCAAGTGCCACCACAGAAAATAGAACATACTCAGGCCAGTTGGCTTGAACAAAGACGGTCTTGCCTTTATGTCAACCAAGATATCAACGTCAGCAAAGAGAACAACACCTCGTGTTCGTTGGCCCCGTCCATTCCGATTCCGCGATTCCGCCCATAGCGTCCGTCGACTCCCGTTCTTTTCAAGCCTTGGTGCGGCTCAGGCTGTACCTGGCAAGCCCACGTCCCCGGCTGGGACAAAACGCGAGAAGCGAAAGGCACTCCCTTCGTCTCATCGCGGTCCTTTTTTCTTTACTTTCCTGAACCAAAGCGGAAGGAGTGAAGTGTCCGTCACCTGAGGATTAACCCACTATGAGAAGAAGGTGAAGACAGGCCCTTCCTCGCGGAAGGAGTCGCTCAGTTGAGCCAAAGCAGTACTGTTTGCGGAATGGATGTCGACTGTAACTTTCCACCATCCGGTGGACTGGAGATCAAATCTGTCACATTGTGGCCACAGAACAAGGTCCGGCCACCAGTAACAACAAGTGGACTCTTGACAGCGCCGAATACACAAACCAAGAAACCCAGCGTTGAACACTCGCAAAGTCATGAGAACAAATGGGTCCCACTGGAAATTGACAAATGAACCAAACTGAAACCAATACAATCCCAATGCCGATTATAAATAAATAATAAAAAAGAAATATTGATTGAATAAAGAAATACAAACATAAACAAAGAAAGGAATAAATAAATGAATAAATGTATAGCAAAATGAACAAATAAATATAACGTGATTCTTTTTTAAACTAACATATCACTGGCACTTACCCAACCTGACCTTGTGTTCAACACGGACCCGAAACGGTCCCTGACTCACCCAAAGCACCTACGGGGCGACCCGAAATCGCAGCACAAGGGCACTCGATGACCTGCGCATCGAAGTCCAGCTCGGGCGTAGGCAACTGGCAAGAACTCGGAGTGGCAGCGGTCTCAAAAACCAAAAACCAAATGGCCATGGGTCAAAACCCCGTACCCCCAGTGAACATCCCAATCCCCACACAGACTCACCTACCCCAAAATGGTACCATTGGTTTTGACCCACAGCCAAATGGCTGCACCTCCAGAAAAAGAGTCATATTTTCTCGTTTTTGGTGCGTTGCACCTGTTCAATGCTGGCTGGGTGCACTAGTGATGCGCTGTTGTTGTACTCGTTTCATACCCGGATCCATAGGTTCACCGAATCCAAGCAGTTTGCAGAGCTGAACCTCACTGAGCTGTGAATCTGCCACTTGTCAACACCTTTTCCAGGGCCCAGCAAAATCTGCACTCGGAGCGTGCTGCATTGCATTCAATTGCCGGGATGCAGAACATGTACATTTGCTCCAAACTCGTATCTTACACAGATAAATGTTGCCTCGCCGCTTAAAGCTTTTTACCATCCAACCCCCCACAGGCGACCGCCTCTATGCTGGACTGCACGCAAACCATCTCCGACTCTTCGTCTGCGCGGCCGGCGAAGGGCGTGCGGGGCGTTGGCCACCCTCCCGCAGAAATTTGGTTTGCAACAGCAGATGGTTGACACCACCCAAAAGCAGGTGGCTGCAAAACACGCGCCACTTGCCGGGGGAGGAAGAGTGTCGAATGGTCATTGGAGCTCCTGAAGTGGAATACCCCAAAGCATGGACCTCCATCAGGATTTCTCTTCAACACTCCGTCTAGGCTACGCCCCGCAAACACGACATAGAGAACTCGCGTGACCTGGTCAGCCAGAACTCTGCAAAGCAGCGAAACATGCGGGTCCTTTCTGTGACAAGGTGCTTGACGCTCATCCTACCACGACTTCAGCTGGGGCTTCCAACTTGGCACGAAGCGGCCTAGCGCCAAACACCCGACTTCCCCATAAGAGGAACGAGGCACAAGGCATAGGGCCCAAGTGTCCGCGCGTGGCGCGGCCAGGAGAACTTGGTTGCGTTTGCCCTTGAAACCCCCAATTGTGACAGGAGGTCTTCAGAGCCACTAGTTTGATCTGACAAACTCACGTGATCAGCCAGGCGTGCGCTTGGGCCGGTTGATTGGGTAGGTTCAACCCTCTCTCTACATTGACTCGCAGAATGCGCCAATGGTACAACCCCAAACCAGCAGCTGGTCGCTCTTATCATTGAACAGGCTTCACGAGGAACACCTGCCGCATATTTCAAGGAACCAATCAACGCGAGTGGCCCTCGAAAACGACGCAGGTGTTGAAGGAGGATTCCAACTAAGCCTGGGCAGCTGTCAAAATAAAACAAACCCTTCTCAAGACTCGCCGACCCTGCAAGCCCCTCCCCCCTTCGCTCGAAGAAGAAAGGAAACCCGGTAGAGCCCCCCTGCCCCCACAACCCAACCACCCTCCCCCCCACATTCCCCGATTCCTCGCTCCCCAAACCACTTCCCAAACCACTTCCCCAGTGCCTTCCTCTGCCTCCGCCTGCGGAACGACGAAATCCGAGGCAAAGGGTTTGGCCGCAGGGAAGTCTGCAGGAAATGGCCTGCCCCCGTCAATCCACTAGGGCGTTTCTGCAGGAAATGGCCCAAAAACAACCGAAAGATGCGGTTTTCATGTGGAATGTCCCATAACCCAACCCCTTTGAACTCCGCGATTGTCTGGCGGCATTCACCTGGTAAGGCTGGAGCTTTCACTGTTCACAGATTCCCTCGGTTCGTGTGGGTTTGTCTCAAAATAGCCCCTAAAATTCGGGGTGTCTTGGTTTCCCTTCAAGTAGCAATCACCCCTATCCATCGAACATTCCCAACGACGCCCACAGTGCAAAGCTGCGAACACCATCCCTGCGATTGATGTCCATCGATCACGGGGACAGATGTTGGCGGTGTCTTCCATTTGAGAACCCAAATCGCCCTCAAGCTGCCGTGAATAAGGAAGGTTCCGGCCATCGATGCAGAGTCGCCGATCGCTTGAAGGGTCGTACGCCAAAAATCCCGCTCTGAGGGCCAGATTGTGTCCGCTCCCCTGCCAATGGATAAGCGCTCCCCTCGGCCCAGAATGAAAAATCAACCGCTCGCGTCCGAGAGCGATCGCGTGAGCCACACTTTGGGGCCCGGAGAAAGGAGCCAAAGCCAAGAGAAGTCCGGTGCTGGTGTCCCAACGCAAAGCCGGGAGACGATCCCAGCGAAGACTAGCAAGAACAACGAGTTCTTCGACCGACACCGACACGCCCGATCCACTCAGAGGGCTTCTTCGGGCTCCAGATGAAGCACGAAAAAGCCGGTTTCTCGAACCTGGCACGCACCATCGAGCCACAAAGGGCTGCATTGCGATAGCTCACGTTGGTTTTACCTGGGATCAATATGGAGGAACCAAAACGGTGATGAAAGTGGCACAGGTGGCAGAAGTGGCACACACGGCAGGCCATTGGATTGATAGCGATGCCGAGACAGTGACATTCACACAGTGAACTCAGACCGTGCACAATGGGCTATGTGATTGAGCTGAGACAGTGTCCAGTTGGCTCTTCGGCCATGCGATTGACGGTGATGCTGACACAAACACACAGCTGACGTGGTTGACAGCATTGAGACCGTGATATTCAGGCGAGCGGTTGCGGAAAGAAGCACGACCCTTCGCAGTGCTTCCGAAACAGCGGGCTGAAACGGGGAGTGTTCGGCGCGAGCGTGGCTCCGCGCCGGCATTTCTTTTCGAGGGCGCAGATAGAGGGCGGGTTGTGAAGGGCTGGGGAAAGGGTAAGGTGGGCTTCATCAAAACTGCCAGATTCTAAACTGCCATGCTGTGGCTCAAAAAACCGGTACCAAAATGGAACCCTGGCAAGTGGAAACATGGAAACCTGCGTAACAGCCACACCCATGCAGGGGGCGTCGAACTTCAAAGCCCACCCCTTGGCTTTCCGCCCTCTCAGCCCCTGCTTCACCCGTGGCAGTGTAGGTGACTCACAGCATGCCTGCCTTTTGCCACAAGCAACAATCCAGTACGGCAAAAACAAGGATTGTCTTGCTGCACAAATGCAATTTGGACTTCAAGTGAACAAGTGCAAGGCATCAAACATAGTTGGACAACACAAGGCCCACATTGACCGCATTACCGGTTGATGTTCGGGAAACTTCCCCAGTGGCTTCAAAAAAAAAAACGACCGACACCTGGCAACGCGCGACGCGTCGCCAGAACCCGCGCGGCATCGACACCGCAGGTCACGTGCGCGACTTTTTTGGGGGGGAAGAGAGGACTCCAAAAAGGAAGCCATCTACTTCGGTCAGTCTCTTCGAGCTGCCCCGGAGCTTCCGGCAAGAAAGAAATCCGGTATATTTTTTCGGTCCATCGCAGACCCCGAACTCGGACTTGTAAGCTTCAGGCTTTCTAGTCCTTCTTTGCCAAGAACTGTCAAACACCCTCAGAAGAGTGCCAGCTGTTTTGAGAGGAAGACGGGATGGTTGGCAAAATCAGGGAAGCATTGAGCGCTACTAAGGCGGTTGCCGCCCCTATTCCTCAATGGCTTCCCCGCCTCCTCCATGCAATGGCTTCAGCCCATGGGGACCGCAATGGCGAGAAGGACCCAAGGGTGTCCCGAAATCCCGGTGGGTTTCGTTTGTGACCACTGGAAAATGGCATTTAAGCCAAAGATCCCCACAAAAAGATGTCGAGAGAACAACTCTAAGATGCTCGAAGTGGAACACCGGCGACCAGGAAACCATGCGTTTTGTCTGTTTGTTTGCCCGCGTGCAATGTCTCCGAACGTGTGCTAAGGAGAAGACCGCCCAGCGCGGCATACGGTTGATTCCCATATAGCGGGCAGAGAACGAGGGAATAAGCATACGGTGCCATGTGCTTTGTGTCCTGGCAAGTTTTGTGAGAATCTTTTGGGCCTGAGCTGACGTGGCACATCTTGTCAGAATCCTCCTGCAACCCTAGGGCCCCTCTTTCACGCTTGCGCCTTCCTTTCTCCCGGACAGTGCCGTGCATGTCAGTTTGCAAGCGTCCATGTGGCTGGCTCCATACGGCTGCGGATATGACGTCGCCCAACAAAACAAGATCCTCCCACACACGGTCGATGGAACCTGACTGGAGGCTCCAGGTCCTCTGCAAGCTGAAACGAACCCTCGGATTGGAGCACAACGCTGTGTCAAAAGCTACGTAGCCTACAGTAGGGGGAAAAAACGAATTGCTCTTGCTAAAGAGTTAGCCCTACAAAGTCCGCTGAGCAAATCAAGAAGACCCCTATTTCCACTACCTGGGTTCATGTCGATTTTTAGTACGGCCTATACTATGGCAAACCCCCTTTTGCTTGGTATTTCAAGGGAAACCAAGAGGACACCTGCCATTCTTGGGACCCCTATTTTGAGAGAACTCCCAATATCACCCTGATTGAGCTTCCTGAGTGCGGTAACACAGCAAGGGGGACATAAGAGCCCCTGAGAGTCCCTGATAATTCTCCCTCAGCGCCTGTTGAGCCCAGTCACGCAAAAGAGTGGCCTTAAAGGCTGGGCAACCCTCTGGGAGATGGTTTCCAGTACCCCCAAACCACAAATCCCAAGGGTAAATTGGAGTGTATGCCCTTTGTATAGTGGCTGTAAAGTGGCTGTATATCCCATACATCCCTGGGGGTAGCGGTTTGGGGGTAGTGGCAAACCATCTTAGATTGAATCACCAAAAAATCCAGAATTGCTACGATGCTTGGCCAGCTTGCTGCGTCTTGGGATGCCCCTAGAGTGTTTCCACGCAAAGGGAGGCCACTAAAAAACGTGACAAAGGGAGGATCCACCCTGAGCCATCCATTCAGACCGCTCCGCCCGTTCCTTCCGCTTTCCGCTTTCCGCTTTCACCCGAAGAACTGGCGCGGGTTCCGCGCCGAAAACGGGCGCCGAAGACGCGGCGAAGGGAAGGGATTCCTTTGGGACCCCGCAACCCTGAAACCTCCAGCTCGGCCACCCGAAAAAAGCCGAGGGACGGCAACAACAGCCGGAAAACCCATACCACGCGGACATGCGAACTTCTCGCAACATGGCGGTGTGGACATGGCACCACATGGCTTTTCGTCCGTTGCCCCTGCGAAAATTAGATAAATAAATGAAAAATAAAAGAAACTCGCGGTGCAAACTTCAACCCGGCTGTGACACCACCGCCCTCGGCATCTCACGTGCCACATCTGGCGCTCAGTTGAAGAAGTTCCGTGCCCGCGAGGTGCCGACGTACCTCAAGTTAAAGTTACAAGGGTCAATTGGTTCAGGTCAGGTTTTGGGGTAACCACACATGGGCAAAATGGGACGCTTGAAACCTGTGTCCAGTTGGGCCCAACCTGACTTCCCAGAGATTCCTCAACCCGTTGAACAACCTTTGATTCCTTACTGGCCCCGGCTCAATGCGAGGCACCCCCATGCGCATCTAAACTAAATCTGGCTTGGGCAACCCTGCCAAAACGGTGACCTTTGCTTTACTTTACGCAAGGGGGGGGGGGGGTTCTTTGTTGGACCCTAAGTTACCAAGCTGCACAGCAATCCCAAAGTGCTCGAGAAGCCCCCCCGGGCCAGAAGCCCCACGCCGCACAGCATTGCAAAAGAGACCCTGCCTCCCCGTTAGAATGGCATGGGGCACCGGAAGGATAAGTGAAATTGAACAATTCCTCTCATCAACAGACCCTCTATTCAGGCATTATGTTGGAGAGTGCAAGGAAGCCATAACTCAAAGGCAGAAATCCCCAAAAGACCTCTGGCGTTGCCATTTGAGTTTCCTTGAAGATCCAACTTTGTTAAACCCCTACAGACTCGAGGCTTCGGTTCACCGGTTCACCGGTTCACGCGCAGCTTGGGACCCCCGCTTGTCCCGCTCCTCGAGGATGCTGTTCACGGGGGTCAGGACCTATGTGACATGGAAGATCCCAGGAAATGCTCCCTTGACGGAAGCGATCCAAGTGAGAGGAAAGGCGAATGCTATGCGGAATGCTCAGCTCACCCGCTTCTGCATCCCGTTGTTTCAAGGTGCCGGGGAAGTCCCAAGGAGCCTTTCCACGCCCCAGTTCGGACCACAGGCTCCCAAAAAACCCACCTGGCGGAAAACTGAGAAGACGAGCATACCCGAGGCAGGGCTGGACAAAAACAAATCAGTAAGACTGCATGCAAGGATCCCTAAAGCCTCCCACCAGAAGGAGAGTCCCTTTGAATTGGCTGACGAAGGGTGATGTTCCATCAAAAAAAGGGGGATAAAGGGAATGCTCTTATAAGATCTCGCTATCGGGTGGCAATCCCAGCTCAAAACAAGCTTCCCCTCATGGTTGGCGTCCTTGTGGTTTCGCTCAAAAGCGATTCCAAACTGTCAAAGTGGGTTCTGATCTTTTGACGCAGCGTCAAATAGCGAACCCCCTTTCTGTTCAACGTGCTGGATACCCCAACTCTGGATCTTACCCGTTGTTGCACTCTTCTAGCACTCGTGTTGCGCTCTCCAAAAGCAAATCCGCAGGTGCATCCAAAACAACTCCCTTTTCCCGAACCCCGCCCCCCAACCGTCGGCTACCCGCATCCTTGGGCCCCGGCATAGAAGTCGCACTCGCCGTTGGCGTCCTGCAGAAAACCAAATCGGGGAAAGCTCAAGATGAAAACTTGCAAGAAAAAAAAGGAAATGCAAAAAGGCTAAATTGGGGCCCACTAGCCACCTGCAAACACTGAAAAACAATCACACAGAGCGGGGGTTGAAGGGAGATTGCAAAGAAAAGGAAGCCCAGTTTGGGAAAAACGCATTTGGAGACAAGCCCGTGCGTGCGGAGGTAGCGTCACAGACAGGCTCTATCTCTCTTGTGGAGGGCAGTATAACGCGCAGCGCTCGGCTTGTTATTTGCACTGACCCAAATGATCTCCAAAAGCAGAGATGAGGCACCCCAGTTGTTTCAAGGCACAGTTGGGGAATGGTGTCAGGTGAGGTTCCATGAACAAAAACGATTCCTCATTGTTATGTTCACATGTGGAAGAGTCACATCCTGAAATCCCTTGTCTGTGAACGCAACAAGCGAACAGGCTCCGAGGTCAATGTCAAGAAGAGAACTGCGACAACTTGCCATGATTCCACCTTTGTGTCAGCACCATGGAACTTGCTTGACTCAGTTTGCATGTTAGCAAAAGTTCTCATTTCTGCTCCCCTGGATGTAACAGCAAAACAGCATAGAACCCCACAAAAACCATATCCTCGAGAATCCGGAGATTTAATACAGAACCAGAACCCGGAAAGTTGATGCATTCGCATTTATTCTGGGGTGTAAAGTCGAAATGTGGGCTTGCTTTCATTGAGCAAACCTTTGTTGTGAGAACCACATCGTGGCAACGCTTTCTCTGGGCGAATGAAGCATCTCGAGACCTTCTGGCGCAGCCGAAACGAATCCCTGCTGCATTACAAACACTCCGTTGCAACTCCTTTCAGCCGACCAGGCCGAAAGAAGGGCTGGCCCCACAAATGGTCGGGCACCATCTTGACGGGCACATCCCAAGCGTCCCTTGAAACATATCAGGCCACCACGGCCCCGCAAATGGCGGAAAATCTCCGCCTTTTCCATCCCCCCACTTAGCTTTCCTTTCACCCAATTGTTCTTTCTCCGCCACACTCGCAACTTCGACCAGCTCGTGCCTCCCACTGGAGGGCGATCATGTTCTTGGAGGAATAGATCACGTCTACGTCCACCACCTGGTGGAAACCGCCCGGGCACGCACGGTCTAAACCCAGAGGTTGGTGTTGAGGAAAGGAGCTGACTTCACCAGCAGCATGAAGACTGCGGATGGTCTTCTGGGGAGCTCGGCTTGCCGCACAAAATCGCGTCCAGCCGCAATTGTGTTTCCAGCCCACCCAATTTGTCCACCCTCAAACCTATTTCTTTTGACCTCCAATTTACCTTGTGGCCTACCTTGTGACCTCCCAAAAAAGGCGGGCTGGGGTCCACCCAAACACGCTGCCCCCCTCCCGTTCTCGGCGAGGCGCCATCTTGTCCTTGCCGCCCCGTGGCTCGATGTCTTTGCCTGGCCACGAACGCGGGGGAGCCACCTGGGGCAGGGCCCACTGGCGAGCAAAACCCGGTTTGGAAAGAAAGCCCGTTTCCGGACGCCCAAAATTTCGGCGATGTTTGGAACACGGCGGCTTCTTCGCCTCGAATCCCCGACGAGATGGCCAGCCAAAAGAGCACACCGTGAGCTTGAGAAATGGGCTGTCCTCCTTGAAGTACCTGCTGGATTCCACGCAAACCCAAGGATAACCCTTTTGGGGTTGGTTCCGACCCCAAGTTTTTCCAGGCTGCCCAATCACATCCAGAACCCAGGTCGCAAAAAGACCCTTCTATCCTCTCTTGTGCGCCATGCTGCACCTTGGAACAACTCAACACACCCTCCTCTGCCACCCAGCCTTCGTCCGTCTTCATCTCGGTGAAGACAATCTTCAACCTCGAAGTGCGTTCCGAAGGCACGGTCGGCGCGTGCTCTAGCACTGCAGGGTTCCCTGTGTTCCAATTTAGGCATCACCTTTGTTTCCAAAACAAAGGAAACGTGGTGCAAGTCATCTTTTAAAAGGTGATGAAAGCACCCAAAGTGGAAGCCATGAGGCTAAGCGTTAAAGTTGTACCTCGGGGTTCGCAAAGCCCTCCAACTGCAACGCGCAAACAAGCAACGTCAATCGAAGATCTCGCCACCGCAGGCTGGAGGCCAGGAAAACCCACGAAAAACGAAGACGGCAATCCCTTGTCTATGCTTGGTAAGCCCCCCCAAAGAAACAAGCGAAGATCTCGCACAAACAGATTGCAGAAACCCTTGGCACTTGACAAACTCCTCGCAAAGAATTGGCCGTGCGTGCCATCATTCTTCGAAGCAGACTCACTTTCGCAGACCTATCGAGTCAGCTTAGTGCCAACCAACACTTGCCCGGCCTCGGCAAAAGCAACCCCAACCCCGCCCAAAAGAACCCCATTTCTCTGGACCCCAGGCCGCAAGGCTGGGGCACCCAAGCCGGTTCGTGCCAGAGGCCGCATAGGTGCCCTTGAGGCCTCACGGGTCAAGGGACTGGCTGATACACACCCCCGACTTCCTGACAAGGGATGCCTTTGTTTTTCAGAGAAATGGGTGAGGCTCCAAAATTCAAGAGCTGGGGTTACGCCAGGTTTGGACTTTGAGCTGTAGCTCTACCCAGAAGGGTTTTGCGCACTGCTCACGAGACTGAAACAAAGCTATTGGGGGTGTCCAAAACGGGAAACCCACTTGGACTTTTTCAAGCGAAAACAATCGGAAACCACCTGGAAGGGTCCCCAGAGATGGGAAACATCGAGAAAGGAACCAAAACTGTTGGAGGCCGGGCTCCATGATCAATCTGCCCAAAAGTGGGCATAGGGGCCGCCTGCAGAAAAATTCGTCTTCAAGCCCGTTCTGAAGGCTTGCCAGCGAGTGGATCTATCCAGGTGACAGCACAATCGACATTCTCGAGCAAGGCACTCCGATACTCATTGGACAAATGAGGAATATCAATATTTCAAACGTCGGAAATCTATTCAGGAATCCATCGAGATCTCTTGCGGAGATGGAGCCCAGAGATGATGCTTGTCTTTTGCAGCGTCCAGCCGGGAAACTAGAAACCAAGCGTTGATGGCTTGTTCGAGCATAGGATTTTGAGCTATGGGGCTTATCAACCGCTTGCATGATGAGAGTGTGTGTGTGTGTGTGAGTGTGTGAGTACGGAGACATCCTTCATGGTTGGTACGTCCTTTGGCTCACCATTGGCAACACATGTTCTGCTTGGAATAGATCTCAGAGACTCACTGTTCTGATCTGCCAGCGTACAGCTTAAGCTGAGGACATTGATCTTCTGTTCAGGCACCATGCAAGCCCTATAAGGCCTGCCACCTGAAACAAACGTCTTGGCATCAAGACAATGGCAACGCCAAAGCAACACTGCCACCAGTCTGTCCATAGAATCTCGCGGAAGCCTATAGACCGGCAAGCCCAGCCGGCAAAAGGCGCTCCGTGATATCAAGATGGTTCATGCCCATCCACATGACTGCTTTACATGACTTTGAAAGGGATTCCCATTTGGCCGCTTACAGAAAGGGCCTACATCCAAATCTTCCGCAGACATGGTCCAAAGCAGAAAGCACAAGCAGCCCCCCCGCGATGGCTGCCCATCTGGGGCCAAGGACTGTTGGACTGGTTGGGGAAGGGCCCGACCTTGCCTCAGCGAGAATCCCACCTGTCAGTTGGAGGGCGCGTTCCTTGGCACTCAAACAGGGGAGAGAAACCACGGGTTTAGGGCCCCCCTGCGTTTGTGCGCCGGTACACCGTATGGGTTCACACAGTTTGTCTGAGTCATATGAACACTTGACCCATGTTGAACCAAAGCAGCTTGTGACACCGGGTCATAATTCGTCTGGTCAGGTCCAATGTCGTGATACGATAGAGGGGGGCCCGCCTGGGGGCCAGGGAAAAGAAGAGATCCAGGGTTCAAAGAGAAATGGGCCCCTGATCATCTGATCCAAGCCACCAGCCAAGGGCATCCCTTCAGCCTAACAATTTGCTGCCGCTTTGCTGTCCACCCAAATCACTTCGAGCGATCCAGTTTGCCTGCGCCATTGCAATCAATCTACATAGGCAAAATCTGGAGAGGCAAAGGTTCTTCCACCTTCTTGGCGTTTGGGTTGAAAGGGCCACAAGTGTCTCTCCCTCATCTGGGGCTCCGGCGCACGATCTCAATCGCCTCTACCTTGCGCCCTGGCAGAACGCAGACTGGGCGGGAAGCAAAAGCGGGAAGCGGTACGGGCGCATTGTGACCTTAGGGTTTTTTTCAAGGTTTTAATCTGCTTGACAGGTCTCAAGCAGATCGATATGGCTTCAGCGAGCCTAAGTTGCAACGGCTTTGTTTGAACGCCATGTCCCCCGACCCCTGGGCTCGCGTCCGATCCAGAAGGGTCAATGGCTCAATGGGCGTGTCTCAAGATTGGAATTCACAGACAAGATGGGCCTCTATCTGATTTCAACATGTGACTCGTTTCCTCTTTGTCGGGTTTTGTGCAGTTCTCGCCTTGAGGGTTTGGGCTTCTTGATGCCAACGGCGCCAGCGTGGCTCAACGAGAGAATTTGTCCCCCGAGGAGATCGAATTTCTGGGGCAGCGCGTTCGAGCATCACAGCAGGTTTGTCCAAAGATGGACTCATGGAGACACATCTCATTGGCTGCTCACCGATGCCCCCAAAGAAAATCCCCTCCCGCCTTGCTTCTTGTTGCTGAGGCGAAGCAGGTACTCCTGCCGGACGGCACTTGCAAGCCAACGGCTCTGACGAAACGTGCGTCTTTGCGCTCGTCCAAGGTGTCGAATCTTGTAGAAATATTACTTGATTGAAAAGATCCGTCCACCCCAGCACAAAATCTTTGATGGGCAAGTATCTGACATGCCAGCTCTTGCGTGAAAACAGGAAGCAATTCAGCAATCATCCGTTCAGCCAGCAAAAAAGAACATGCGCCTTGACCATGCACACTGATCCACTATATGGTTTGCTGCTGCTTATCCACACTGGGCTCATCCAAAGATTGTCATCGCCTGTGGGTATGGACAACCAAGGACAAAACAAACAGCAGCTCGCGTTCGCTGGCTGCCTCCGAAGTAAAAGTCCGCCGATACAAAACAAAGGACAAAACAAGAAAGGAGAAAGAACCTGGACAACCCGAGTGGTGACTCGGCTCGCCCCCCTTTCCAGCCTCCTCCCCCTAAATCCCCACCACTGAAGACCGTGCTGAGAACTTCACGTGACAACCGCCCTGTGCAGCAAGATGCGTCTCATGTCAGAGTCTACGGCACTCCTTGTCCCATTTTTCCCCCCAATTCTGCAAGTTGTCCCAAAAAACTCCAGCCTTAAAAGAGAAGGTGCTCCTTTGCAATCCCGTTGCAACAACCCACCCTTCACAAGAAACCTTGATGAACCATCCCAGTCGCTTTCGTCCTGCATCTGCAGCCACCAGCCTTCCTCCGTCACGCCGGAGCCAAAGAGCTTGTCCACGCCTCGGCCGGCAGTGCTATGCTCTTGGGAGGTGGACATCTCCTTCCACCAGAAACTGGTCTTCCTTGAGATAGATGGGGCAACTGGGAGGTCCTGTGAAAAGGCCTGCAGTTCTCCTGAAGGAAAGTCGTCAACCTGCATGCCAAGTAGAGGCACAGGACAGAAAGTTTGAAATCTGCGTCCAGCGTGGATGACTCAATGGGTTGCCCTCGTCTCGCCAAAGGGCCGCCATTGGAGCTGCCGATTGTTGCTGCCAGATCCCCGCCAAGATGTTCGGCTTTCATTTGGGTTGGGTGTTGAAATACGGGAACTCGAACACGGGCTCGCGGTTTCCCCTTTTCGCTTCCCCATAACAGGCTCCCGTCTCTCCCCCACCCCCAAACAAAGTGGTGTTTACCACCCCATCCCGAAAAATTAGGTGCAGCGCGTTGCAGAATCTTCCGTTTCGTTTCACTAACTTGCCGATCGCATTCCAGCGGTTTGTGTTTTCTGGCACGTACAAGTATCACTCCACAGGTATTGCGGGAATACAAAAGGCCAAGAATACTGAATTTCTGTTGCGTTGGACCACATGCAAAAAGCAGACCAAGCGCAAAAACCCACCGAAGTCGCCCCCTCACGGCACTTCCTTTGGCTGAACACTCGGAGTTTCTGGAAAGTCCGGGGCCCGGGCAGCCCTCTCTCGAGGCCCAGAAGATGATCCAATCCTGGCAGCCGAAGGATCGTCATTGGAATGCACAATTTCAAAGTCCTCCAAGTGATTTTTTTTTAAATATTTCCAAGCGATCACCGCATCACTTGCTCCCCCACCATTCCACCCAGCCTTTCAGGATATGGTTGCCACGCTCTTCAGAAGGCTTCTTTGGTGGGTGGCAAACACCAGGTCTAGATTTTTCCTCCTTGCAGGCAAACGACGCAAATGCCCTGAGGGCGTCAGCATGTGACCGACCACAGTGACTTAAATGGCCTTTCTGTGGCTCGATGTTCTAAGCCGAAGGCTGTGCTTTGCAGGTGAGCCACTGCCAAAGAATGCAAACGATACCCGAAATGGCTGTGGGAAGATGCAGAACACCCGCAATTGTGGCCAAACAAACAAACCAACAAAAAGACAAACAGACAAACAGACAGACAAACAAACAAACAAACAAACAAACAAACAAACAAACAAACAGCCCAGCCCAACCCAACCCAACCCAACCCAACTCAACCCGCCAATCAACAAAACCAAACAAACCAACAAAAAAAACAAGCAAACTAATATTCTTAAACAAACAAAAAAGCAAGCAAATGAATGAACAACCGAACGACCGACCGGCAGACAAACAATCAGGCAAACAGAAGGCAGACTGACAGACAGCCGGACAAACGGACAGACGGACAGACGGACAGACGGACAAAAGACAGGCAAACATCACATGTCTCTCATCTCCCCCTTCCCCCAGCGGCATTTTTGGGCTCCCAGACACCGGTGAGCTTCTGGTTGGGCCGCGGGTTGGTCTTCGCCAGCCGCATCAGGATCTCCCGGACCTGTTGGGAGTGAGTGCTTCTGTCAATGCACACATTGAACAAAGCCCTGGTTGAGTCAGAGAGGCATTCAACTTCCCAGAGCGAGAGGGAGAGAGAGGGGATCCGTGGTAAATCTCCAGGTCAGTGGCCAAAGACGGCTCACCTGAATTTGCCATGTGGTGTGTCTGTTCTTGAGGGTACCCCTTTTGGGGGTGGTTTTAAAGGAGAACAAAAGGCAAGCCGCCAATTTTGAGGGTCCCCTACTTTGAGACAGCCCCGTGCGTTGAACTACACGCCAAATCGTGGCCGCATGCCAAGCCAATGAAGCCCTTCATTGGCCGCGACGTTTTTGAGCCTCTTGAAGCCTCTTGACCGATCCCCCAAAGGTGTCAACTCAGACAGCTCCTACACTCTCCCTCAAATCCCTAGACTTGGCTCGAACCCTCAGCTTTCCACGTGATCAAACTGAAGCCGCTGGGAGAGCATTGAGGGCGAGGCTGTTTTTCTGGATGGCTTAAAAATAGAAACCAAAAGGAAGCAAACCCTAGACACCCAAACGGAAACCAGCCCTGTTTTGAGGCCGTCCCCACATTTTGAAGGGTATGCCCATGTCCGGCCACGAAAAAATGGGAACCTCCGGCCGCGCGCTCTCGCCCGCACGCGCCTTGAAAATGTCCGGCTCCTCCATGCGCTTGAAGAGGGTCGTCAAAGCGCCCCTCGGCCGTTTGCGGCGCTTAGGAACTCTTCGGCTCGGCTCATGTGGCGCCTTCCGAAGGCGGACGCAGTGGGCGCACCCTCGCCGTAGCGCTTGCGAAACACCTCTGGCTGTCACCAGTGGTCCGGATGCGTCACCATAACAGGACTGTGTCAAAACTAGGGACCATTCGGGTGCATGCCCCCCCCCCCAGTTGAAAAAGAAATTTGGCTGGGGCGCAATTTCAGGGGCACGTCCCACCTGAGATGTGGTTAGGTTGATGTGTCGATACTTGGTTTAGTGTCAGAAGGGCTTCTTGGCAGCGCAAGATGACCCCAACCTGCAAATGGTTTCCTGGAAGCAGGGACCCCTTCGCTGAACATCTGGAAGCAAGTAAACCAACCCACCACTCTTGGACATCCATTTTCGCTTTATGAAACACACTGCAATGGACATGTGAAACTGGGGGGGGGGGCCCTCAACAGATGTATCAAAGTGGGTCGGCCCCTCAGGAACCAAGCCACCTGGAGGGGGTCCAAAATCTCAGGCGACAGTGCCGGGGTCCCAAGATCAGAACCCTGCGCCGAACTTCCCCTCCCACTGCGACATGTTTCAAGTACCCTTAAACTACGAGGCCAGTACGGGGAAAAACAGGAATATACCCCACATTCATTGGCTGGCAACGGTTGACTTGAGGGTAGCTGAGTGGAATTAATTCTCTAAATCTCAAAACCGGGAATCCGCCCTTCCAAATGGTGACTCTCCCGAAAGCTGCAACCACAAGGGGTCCATCCATGGCTTGCACCCCCAGTTTGAGATCCCCACTTGAGGTCTGCTCACACCCTCCCCAACATAAAGGATGCCGCAGCACCAGGGACGGCGGTCCAACTAATGAGAATCAATGGCTGGGAGCACCAAAAAGGGTTACGCTTTTTTCCACAAACATTTACATATCGCTCTTGGCTGCCAAGGGAAGTGGCCCAAGCGACTTCTGAGGCTCCAAGCCCTTAGAGCCGTCCCAACCCTTTCCCTCTTTCCAACAATAGTGGACAGGGGTGGGTCCGCAAAAGGAGGCCTCCGATCGTCAGCTGAAAATACACAAAACATCCAAAAGTTGGGGCTCCGGCTCAAGCATGCCGACCTCCATCTCCCGAACCTTCTGCTGCTTCTTCCTGAAACACTTGTTTAGGCCCGAGCCGTTTGGAGATAACCCGTGCGAGTACGAACCCAGGGTACGGTTGAATGGGGCGAATGAAATAGATTCCAAGTTAGAAAGACTGCAACTGTCTGTGAAGCATCCTGCAAACCGCACCATCCATACAGCACCGGACGGCATGGCCTGGAAACCTGAATGCATACGAGAGCTCGGAATGCAGTGGGGGCCACTTCACGCACCAAAGCCCTTCAAGGTCCCAAAGAGCGCAGGAGTTGGAAGCTCTCCTACCCGCACGCTTCGCACCAAACACCAATGCATCCCGCAAAAAGACACCATAGACAAATCTGCGTACTCCCCACAGACAACCCTCTGGAACGCGGAAGAAAAACATTATTTTTAGACGCCTTGCCTGTTGAACCCTGGGGCGAACCCCCTTTTCGGGTTTCATGTTCGTCCGCTGAGCACTTAAACCTGGGCCCGCGGCTTCATGAGCGTGGACTCTCCCATGCCGGCCTCCGGCAAAGGCCGGATCCGGTGCGGATGCGCGGCGTCGACGCCACCACCGGCGAAACCAAACAAAAAAGTGCCTGTGCTGAGAACGGCATGAAGCAAAAAATGGGTTTGACTGGTGGGGAAGGAGAAGCAAACATCAGTGAAGGGGAGCAAAGTAAAACAGTTGGACCTGGCAGAAAGAAATTGTATCATTGATGCCCCAGAGAAATGCCATGCGCAGAAAAAAAAAACTGTCTTCCAAATACGGGTAGCTTTGCCTATCCTAGTCAAAGGCTACCGATGTCCAAAGTCAGTACCAGGTCCCCGGCCGCACGAAGGGCGGTGTGCCGCCGAGTGGCCCACCTGGCTCCGGAAGAGTTGCTGTGGCAAATGTTTCGGTGAGGACATCACGGAAACATGGAGACGTTTACTCTCCCACCCTCCCGTTTAGGATCCGCCTTGTCGCCACTGCCGCGGCTGCAAATGCGAAGCCTGCCTGGCGCAATGCGCTGGGTTCTGAGACCGCAAAAAGTGCTTCTCTTTCTGCTGCTGTGTGCGTGTGTTGGGGCGGGGGGGAACGGCTGTTCTCCACGCGAACTATCAGGTTGAAGGGTTCCAAAGAGCAACCAAGTTAGGACTGCGAGGTTAGTCAAAGGCCGGGGACTGGGACGCGCCACCGTCCTAACTTTTTGCAGAGACGGGTGCAAGGGAAGACCATTCCAAGCCCCCGAAACGGCCGAGGTCTGAAAATATACGTTGACATGGCCGAGGTGGGATATTGTTTTGGAGAAAAAAATACCTCAGGACATGATCCGAACTACAGACCATAACCCACAAAAATGTTGGCATGAGTACAGGCCGCGCCAACTCACTGGAAAGTGATTGAATGTCTTTCCCTTTGTTCCGTTCGTATGCCGCCTGGCAAATTGATGGCTCAGAGCCGGCAAGTCCAACTGAAAAGGCATTCCACTTCTTGAACTTCCCCAAAGCACCTCAAGAAACGTGTGTTCTTCGACCCGATCATGCAGGATAATATAGTTGGTGAGAAGCTCTGTGCTGTACTTGCCGCCAGTCAATCGAAACTCCGACGGTGTGCAAATGAACCTTCAACCTCCATTTGCTTAAGTCCCCTGGAAAATATGAGAAAATATGTCCAGTCCTGATAGATTTCCTTTAACACCAACAGGGGAAAAAAGAAAAAAGTCTTATCCAAGTGGAAGTCATACAACCCCTCTCCCCGTGTGGACCTTTTTTGGGTTCCACGTGGACCCGGCGATCGCCTGCAGCCGAAGGCGCGGCGCTGCTCCAAGCCCCGTCGCCGCATCGCAGGGCCGGCGCCCGGGCCGGGCGGGCCGGCAGTCCTCGGCGGGGGAAAAAATCGGCGGCAAAGTTCTATGTCCACCAGCAAGCATCAGGAGCATCACCAGCATCACCAGAAACACAAAAGAACGCACAGCACCAGCATCAGCGACAGCACCAGCATCGGCAGACGCGCAAGCATCAGCAGCACAAGCACCACTCACCAGCACCGCTGTAGGACCTTTGCAAATGTTTGGAGGCAGGGTTTCCGCCCTGGAATTCCCAAGTCCAGGCACATCTGCATCTGCAAAACCTAAGCAAACAGCCTTCTTGTGATTCATTTCAGCCTTTTTTGAAGCTGGCTTCAAGGGAGCACAAACCTTTGTGGGTCTGCTTGCAAGGTCCCCCACCCCAGCCCGCCCGCCTCAGACCGAAAGGGCAACTCCGCCTGGACGAAGGCCAAGGACCCGGCCAAGGCAACCACCTGGAAACATCGGGCGGGAAGCGGTTCAGCGGTGGGATGCTTCTGCTTCTGTGTCTTCTGTCCTTTGCCGCTGCTGCTGATGAGGACGAAGGAGGGAGGACGAGGACGAGGACGAGGACAAGGACGAGGACGAGGACAAGGAGGGCGAGGACGAGGGCGAGTAGGAGGATGAGGACGAGGACGAGGACGAGGAGGGGGAAGAACGAGGACGAGGACAAGAACGACGACGAGGACAAGGACGAGGACGAGGGCGAGGAGAAGGACGAGGAGGAGGACGAGGAGGAGGAAGAACGAGGACGAGGACAAGAACGACGACGAGGACAAGGACGAGGACCAGGGCGAGGAGGAGGACGAGGAGGAGGACGAGGACGAGGACGAGGAGGAGGACGAGGAGGAGGACGAGGACAAGGACGAGCGAAGACGAGGACAAGGACGAGGACGAGGACAAGGAGGGCGAGGACGAGGGCGAGTAGGAGGATGAGGAGAGGACGAGGACGAGCACAAGGACGAGGACGAGGGCGAGGACGAGGACGAGGACGAGCACGAGGACGAGGACGAGGACGCAGACGAGGACGTCGATAACGATGAGGGTGAGGAACAGGATGAGGATGAGGAGGATGACGACGACATTGTTTGCTGCTGTTTATGGTTTCTCTGTTTATGACGACGACGACATGTTCTTTCAGTGTGTTGGTTTCTCTGTTTATGCGTTTTGTTTGGATGCATTCTTTCCCACGCAAAGAGTTGGAGTAAACAAAGGAGTCTCTTTATCTACCACCGTTTCCGTGCGCTACCTGGTTTGATCATTTCAACAGGATGGTTCCGATGCTCCGTTGTGCAATCACCCGAAGGTTATTTGGACCAGGCAGCTACCCGAGCGCTTGCAGAATCCAGCCGCGAAGTTAAGATGACAAGACCCTCAGGTGAGGGCTGTCCCACAGAATTCGTTCGCTTTTGGGGGTGAAGTTGCCTTATACACACCTCCAACCCTAACTTCACCAAACGACCTTCCCCTGCCAGGTAGCACCTGTGCTGGCCATGAAAAAGATGACAAATCCAGAGTCCGACTAACATGTGCGGAAACCTCGATCACGCGCGGAAATTGCAAGCTCCTTTGCGCTCAAACAACATGATCTGACCAAAGATAACTACAATGATGCACAAGTTGAGGCAGCGAGAAACCAATCGGAGCAAGTTGCCAACGTGCCAAAATTGCCCGCAAAGAATGGCCTTGGCTCAAAATGGCTTGGCACTCCCAGAATGGGTCGGTTGCCCAACGAGGTGCCAATGAAACCTCCCTTCCAACCCAGAAGAGATCCCCCAAAACCAAGACGTGAGCCACGCACATCCATCCCTTGCAGGCTGAGGCGAGCCACCGCGGGCAGAAAGCGAAGGTGCCGCCCTGCGGGGTCACACCCAACAGACGTCCCTTTAGAGCCATTTGAGTCGTCGGTTTGGAGGGAACCGTTCTCGGGCTTGGTTTGAAGGAAACCCATTTTGAGGTGTACTGGATTTCTACAAGATGCCCGAAGGTGGCAGGAAAAACACGCCAGTCGCGTTCCTCTAATCCTTCGGTTGATGGTCCGTTTCCAGACGCAAAGTGATCCCCTTAAATGTTCTCTTCTGAGAAAACGCGCACATACATAATGCCCCCGTTCTTCTGTTGGTCCATTGATAGAATAACCCCTGGAATGATACGAAAGCAGCGCCGAACAGAGCCACGGGCAATCCGACAAAGCGATGGCTTGGTAACAGCAACTGCCTGGGTGAGAGTGCGGGTGCTTCTTGAAGTCTTGGCATCCATACGCTGAAGCTGAGCTATTGCAAGCACATCAGCCAAGATCCATCTTAAGTTCCAGAGATTCCCTTCTTTTCAATTCGGGGCAGGATGATGCTGCAAGATAATCAACCCTTCAGAAAGGGATCCTCACTGCACCAGCGCCGTTACCGTACCCCTGACCGGAGGATGTTGCAAGCCTAAGCCGGCCGGAAGATCTGCGGCAACGGTCTGAATACCCGCGCGAAGCCGTATCGTGCCAAAACGCGGGAACCACGTGGAGAAGTACCGGCTGAAAAAGAGATAGAGAGAGAGAGAGAGAAAAGGAGCCAACGCGAAACCGACCCCAAAGAGAACCCCGATGTATGACACGCCCTGTATGTATCTCCTTCTTTGCGGCTTCCAATCCAGCTGCGCAGACATGTAAAGGCAGAGCCAAGAAAGGGGTCGGATCCCATTTTTGGGAGATCCCGTGGCGGGTTCCATGCGATTTGAATCTGCGGAATGTGCCAAGGACGCAAAGGTGCCTTCTCCAAAGGTCATCTTGTGCTTGATGAGGTGAGCGTTCCCACATTGCCCCCGTCATAAACGGACATAAACTGCCGCTGTTCCCGCCCCCAACCCTCGCCTCGCCTCGCATTGTCTTTTGCAACATGACGCTGCAGATATCGGCTAGCGCCAATGGCGAAGCAATATTCTGAGAAAAGCACCCCGCAGAAGTAGCAGGCCAGTTGCAAGATGTCCAAACCACAACAAAATATGCTGTATACTCAATTAAAGTACTGATGTACAAAACTTCGGTGCAACATGATTGGGTTTCTCGTGCGTCGGCCCTTCATTCCCAAAAGAACCCTGGCCTCAAGCATGTGCAGGCCAATCTCCGAAACCCAAAACACCATGCATCGGCTGCTGTTTGGCTGCATACCCTCCACCCTTCCGTTTCAAACCCTGACCATGCAGACGGAGGGAGCCAGAGACAGCGGAGGTTGGCAGGAATCAAAGGCACCTCGGCTGATCACAGGTGACGACCCATGTGGAAATCTGCAACGCCTCTCTGTGAGACCTTTGGTGAGATTGCCATCCTTAAACTTGTGGCTACCTTGTCACATTGAAGCGAGATTCCTTTGCTTTAATTTTTATATATATATATATATTTAAAAAAAAAAAGCCAGGGTCATCAAGCTTTGAGCCGCAGAATGCCAGAAGTACCTGTCCGGGTGGCCGGTGAATTGTGAACGCCCCACCAAACTTGCTCACTCCAGGCCGCCTGCAGTTTCTCTTCCAGGGATTAACCAAGCGCGCCTGGGTAGGTAACCCAGGCGCCAAAGAAAGCCCAACCTAGTACTAATTGAGATTGGCCCTCTCTAAGAAATGCCATGGCAAATCGTAAAGAGACAAGTGAACAAGCGATGACAAAAACAACCCACTGTATCACGTTCCACTGGCTCAGTTAATCAGCCTGCAGACGGCAGTGATGTTGCATCTACAACTGCAAGCATGGTCAGCTAACGCTCGAGCAACAAATTTCAGCCAACAGTGGATAACAACAAGTGCAACCCAATCAGCAACCAAAAGCACTGAGGGCCAAAGCCGCCTCGCATGAGATTTGTGTGAGCCGTGAGCCCATCACATGTGAGCTTACGACCTCAAGTACAGATGGTTGCCAGGGTCACGAAGGGCCCAGCATGCTGCTCTTGTGAACCACAAGCCGTTCACAACCGCAGCATATTAGTCAAAAACTCGACCCATGGTGTCAAAATGGAAAGAAACTTGGGTCACATGCGGGTTTCTAGCTTTGGGAATGGAAGTGGGATGAGAGAAGTGCAGGAGTTGTCTGTTCCTTGTGAAGCACCAAGCTTGAGCAAAGCGCATCTCAACGTGAGGCCCTAGCCCAAATGCAGGTTGAATCTTTCCCCGAGAAGGAAAGAGCGCTTCATTCTAAGGATCTGAAAAGGGGCCCCAGGTGCCCTGAGATGTTGGGCTAGAACCCTGGCAGAAAGGAGCCACTCCCAAGTTTGGGTGGAGGGCCGACCTGATTTTCCAGCCCAATTGCTTGAAAAAGATAGGGTCTTCGGCCCATGTGTGATTTCCCCAGTCGCGAAAGATTAATCGCTACGTATGTGGCATCCCTTCACTCGGGATTTGGTCAAGCAACAAGCGGGATTTGCCAAAAAAAACAAGAAAGGGGAGCCCCCCTTTTGGGTCTTCCCTTGCACCCCAGTGTCGTCTCACAAATCGCGGGTTTTTTTGAGTGCATAGTCTTTTCGGCTTCTTCGCTACGTGAGCTCCATCCGGCCTGACTTCGTCACCGGATGGAGCCGGCTCGGTCCAAGCTCCCGCGGCTGGTCGTGAAATGCGAAGGGAGCTCTGGGGCCATTTGGAGGCCATCGCATTGGGCTGTTTTGAGCTTCTAGGAGGCTGCAAAACTCGGGAGAAAAGCTTCATTTTTGAGTGCGGAAAACAAAACCTTTTACTCGAATTGGTGATTGGCGCAAGGAAATCGTACGGAGAGTTGTAGGATCCAACTTTTTCAAGAACATCGGCCTTCCCCCTAACAAACTTTGCTTGGTCTCCATCGGACTTTGAACACCCGTGGGCCCAGGTGTGAGTGTGTGTGTGTGTACTTTGTACTTCCCGAGTTGATCTTCACAAGGAACTAATGAAGTCACCGGGGACGTGAGCAAAAGGAGCTGGATTCGAGGGCCAAACTGGACCGCAGGCGCTTCTTGCGACAAAAGGGCTCAAAGGACCCCTGCGAGAAGCCTAAACAAGGCTGATAGACTGATAGACAACTCTTGGGCCACTAAGTCCATGCCAAAAGCAAAGCAAGCTTGAGCAAAAAAGGAACAGCTATGCAGACATGAGCCTATGTTTCCAGGGAACAAAACGAAAAGTGACCCCTGACCCATGCAGACCCAGCCCGTGAGGCGGAGCAGGACTCCGAATCTAACACAAAACTGTCCAGTCCCTTAAGGATCGGCTAGGTGTTCCGTCGTAAGCAAAAGATCTCGCAGCAGCACCAGCCTGACCTCTGGCAATGCCTGACTGGCCTCGACTATGCTCGAAAAGCAAATGACTAAGAAGTGCACCTGCAAATGTTTGTGCCAAACGTCCCTCGGACTCACGAACTCTCCAAGAACATGTGGTCACGCTTGGCTGCTCTCTACGCGGCACAGCTTATAATTCAGGCGGACAGGGCTGCGCTCGGCGGCGAGCCTTCCGCCCCAGCTGCGTGCGGGAAAAACTTCCACACCAGTCTCATCGTTTCATCCGGAGAAGGGCTTCTCTCGCAAGTCCTTCATCAAGTCCTTAGACTTGAGGAACACCTGTCTGCCAGATAGATGCTTTCCATGCCAGATAGAAGATGCCAAGTACAGCAGCAGGCTAATGCATTTGGCGCCTTCCAACCGTGTGCCCTGGCACCCGTGATGCAGGTGTGTGTTCGTGTGTGTTTTTTCAGGCACGCCTAGCCGAAGGGATAATCGCTGCTTCGCCCTGAAAGTCCCCTAACATCAGATCAAGCCAACTGTCGGTGGAAACGCGAGAAGGCTCTCAAACACACCAAAAGAAAAAAAGCAATCACCTTCTTTCCCTGTTTCTTCCTGGTTCTGGTGGTTCATGTTGTCCACCCCATGTGGGGTTTAGGAGGGACTGCACCCTGTGACCCGAGACCTGTTAAAAACGGCGCTGCCAGAGTCCGAATCCAACCCGCCCATTACAAACACCTTAGACCTCTGAAGAAATCTGTGCTCACCACAAGCCAAGAGGATTTCAAACACAGACTTGGATGCAGAAAAGGTGAAGGCGATGAACGACAGAAACAGCTAAGCACGTAAACAGAAACAAGTACGCCAACGAATCACAAGTCAAAATCATATCAACAATCATGGCAAAATATCAAAAGAGCTAAAAACCATAGAACCCCGTCCCACCTCTCCTCCCCCCCACCCACCTCCGACTGCGTGCCAGCGGCCTTGCCCGAGCCCACGAGGCTCACGGGCGGCAGCGGCTCCCGCTCAGCACCCGCGCCACGCCGCTCTCGACGAAAATCCTGCAACACTTCGACCCCAACAAAATCGAAGCGACACTTCGACCCCAACAAAATCAAAGCGCGCCGTGCCCTTTTTTCTAAGGGTGTTTGTATTGCACAAAAGGGATTTCCCAAGGGAAATGACCCATGAGGCAAAAAAAACAGGGTTTTATCCGGAAATGTGCCTAAAGGGTTGTCCAAAGACTATGATACACTTCTATGATACAACAAAAAGGGTTGTCCAAAGACTATCCTCCTGGCAAGGGGGGGGAAATTCTTGTTGTATCATAGAAGTGGGGATAAACCCTGTGATTCCACAACCCTGGACCCCAACAATTCGAGGCGCGCCGTGTGATTTTTCTTGCGACCCGGCAGAGTCGTCTTACGTTTTTCCTGCAACCAACACAAATTGCTACATTTGCCCCGGAAGAGTTTTGCCCTGTGCTATTTTGTTGTGTTGGGAACTGCTGCACAAAAAGCTGCAGTGCCGACAAAGGCTGACAACGGTCACTTTCAGGCTCACTTGGGTATTTTCAACAGGACTTGGGCTGCCAAAACCAAAGGTGGCCTGCCAAAAGATGCATGGCCCATCTCTGTTCATCCCTCCAAGCCAATGGTGATTCCATGTCAACGGTGGGAAGGAACCACCGCACCCTGACTTACTGGCCTATGCCTCGGCCGATTGGCTTTGAGTCTAAAGGCTACTCGTCGATCTAGGGCTGGTGTCTTTATCTTTGACTGACCTGTCTTCACTCAGCTGATGACTCAGGTAAGTTGACGCCACTCTGACAGGATGCCGGGCCCGGGAATCCGAGCATTCACAACAGCCCCTGCGCTTGAGCGCAGTGGCTCCAAACTCGGACCAATGTCCGAAGAGAAGTGAAATTGCCCTCCAAAGTCCAAACCCCTAAACCCAAGCCACAAGTGGCTGTGCTCCGCCTCCACAAAAACCGCCGAGACACCCTCCTGGAAAAAGTCATCCACCAGCTGCGGGCCCCGTTGCTTCCTGTCGCCCCGTCTTTGTGCCAACGTGGAACCCAAACACACCACGCGCGAAGGAATGTCTTCCTTTTCAGGGGGACCCAATTTGGGGATCTCCCTTTCAGGGTGCGTCAAATTCAGGGAATCGGAATCAGCTTTGATCCAGCGCGTCCAAGCAACCAAGCAACGGCTCGCATTCAAGCGGCGGGCCATCCCCCAAAGTGCTCCCAGTTTCAGCACTCGTTTCCACCCGCAGCGTTGTGAAGTAGTGACCTACAGCCCACAAACAACACTGCCTTCCACTTGGCTTCCGCTTGCCACCCACCAAAATGTCAATTTCCGTTTCAAAACCAACAGGTCCCAAAGAACAACCACACACAGAGAAAAAAGCAAACACCGAGAAGCCCGGGTGACATCCCAAACAGCAAGCCTGGAACTTTTTCGGAACCCAAACGCCCCCCGCCTCGGGCAGAAGAAAGCTTTCAGCTGCCCACCCCCCTCCGTCGCCTCCAGTGGACCGAGTGACCCTTGTGCGGCCGGGCGCCGAAGCTCCGGTGCTCTGAGCCATAGGTGGAGTACCTCCAACCCAAGACACCCAACACCAGACACCCAACTCCCACACCCAGCCCCAACAGACACCAAACACCCAACTCCCACACCCAGCCCCAACAGACACCAGACTCCCAACCCAACCACCAGACACGCAACCCACACCCAACCAACCCCCACACCCCGAGGTCACAAAAAGTCATAGGAGCCCAGCCCCACATCCAGCTCGTGCACCGGAAGGAAGCGGTCACCCCGCGCCTCGCCGCTCAGCCGGAGCAAACCCCCTCCCCCTTCCAGGTTCGGGAAAAAAAAGGTGTCCCTTTCTGCTGGATGAAAAGGTAAATGTCAAAATGGATCATGGGGTTGAAAAA
Organism: Effrenium voratum; assembly: GCA_963377175.1. Lineage (NCBI taxonomy): Eukaryota > Dinophyceae > Suessiales > Symbiodiniaceae > Effrenium > Effrenium voratum. Next base: position 295,455 of record CAUJNA010003820.1, read on the forward strand.
CTCGGCCCAAAATGGATCGACAGCTTCCCTTTATGGGCAACGGGATCTCTTGAAGCTACTGGCTGTCACAACAGTCCGCCGGAAGATGACAAATGTGGATGCTGCCCCCCAGCCACCTAGCCTTGATGGAGCACGTGGAAAACACAAAGACCCTCCCAATCTCATTGGTAGGACGGATGCAGAGCTGGACCGGTTGGGGTCATCATGGGCGGATCGACGAATGGGTCTATCTCAACATGCAGGACCCTCTTTCGGACACGTTGAAAGCGACAAACCTGGATGGTCCCCAATTTGAAGTGTCTTCTTTGGGACCACACATCTTTACCAAATTGTGGCGTGACAAACAATAAAATCAGTATCAGCAGCAGCAGCATATCATCAGCATCACCAGCATCCCCAGCATCACCAGCATTACAAGCATCCTAAGCATCACCAGCATCACCAGCATCACCACCAGCATTACCACCTGCACCACCAACACACAACTAGCATAATCAGCATCACTAGCATCACCAGCATCAATACCAGCACCAGGACCAGCATCACCATCACCAGCATCACCAACAGCTCCGCCACAGCACCGCCACAGCACCACCGCCACCAGCACCACAGCACCACAGCACCAGCGTCAGCACCATCATCAGCACCAGCATCAGCACCAGCCCAAGCACCAGATCTGCATCAGCACCAGCGCCATGCGAGATGGCATGAAACGAGTCCCCAGCCTTCACACCCCGATGCTCGCGGTGCATGTCCTGGGTCAAGGAGCGCCGAACCAGCGAGGGCTGGCTTTGCACCCGGTGCATGTCACCTCATGGACAAGGCCGGGGGTGTCGATCCAATGAAAACAGACAGGGAAACAGGCCTCACAAGCAACCCGGCAGCGGTGGGCCAGCGGAACCAATTGGTTTGTGGTGGGAATTGGTGAAATTGTGTTGCTATGTTCGTTGCAGCGGTGGCGGCCTTCCGGGTTTCTTGTTACAAAACGAGATCAGTTCTTCAGTTCTTGAAACCAGCAATGGCACTGCGAAGTCTGACTCACAATCAAAACCTGGTGCTGCAGTCCAAATCATCCCCTGGCAAGGAATCCAAAGGAGTGAACCTGTGGGCACAACTCAACAGCCGAGTCTGTGCAAGTCGGCTGGCACCAGCCGGCTGATCTGTGCCAGTTGAAACCAGCGAAACAACACAACAAACTTCAGATTGGACATTTGGTTGGTTGGTTTCTCAGGTTTTGTTGGGAAATGTTTTTATCATTACCAGCTCTTTTCCTGCGCGCCCCTTTAAAACCAACCACGTGAGTCAAAATGTGGCAATGATAAAAGTTTCCCAACAAAACCTGCGAAACCAACCAACGAGACGGAACGACCTCCAATACACATCAACCTGGCCGAGCCAATCTAACACAACGAATGCAAGACTGCGGTCCTCCCTGCTTCCAACAAAACAAGCCCGGTGAGGGCACCCCATGTGAAAATCATAACCGACCCGCCAACCCAAACCAAATCGACAAACCAGGGGTCATCGCCTTCCGAAACGCCTGTTTGTTTCTGTTTCGTCTCCTTTGAAATCCTTCCAACACAAGTGCCATTGTGGCGTCATGCTTTCCTTTTTCGCTTCCTTTGGCATCCTTTGTCTCTTGGGCTTCCTCCGCACTTCCCGTTGGTTCCCTTTCGATCGCCTTTCAGCTTCCTTTCGGTGTCCTTTCACATTCCTTTCGGATTCCTTGCTGTTGCCAGCGTTCCTCTGCTGCTTTCCACCAACCTTTCGCTAGCTCCGAAAGGCTCACTCAAGGGCAATTGTGGAGGCCAGCTCAACGGCTCCCTTCCAACCACCACCGATCGATAGCTCCGAAAGGCTTCCTTATGAGGAGCCTAATGTGGATACCCCTCAAACACTTCAATGGGATTAGAGCCAAGAACCCACAGAAATGTCTTTCTGCCCCAACCCACACCACCCACCCACCCACCCACCCACCCCCCAGCTCCCCAGCGGCCCAACCAGCTCTGATTGTGCCCAAGGCGCGCGCCAGGAGCGGGGGCTGCGCGCGGAGCATCTCTGAGGCCGTGCGGGTCTTGGCCAAGTCCTGAAGTCGAGTCAAGAGGGAAAACCCAACGCGGCGCCAAGAAGACGTGCACTTCTGAAAGCGTTTCTTTCCGTTGTTCTTCTTTTCTTTTCTTGTTTGCGTAGTTTTGGGGAAATGGAATGTGGACGCTGCGACCAGGCAAAGAAATATTGAAATCTTGAGCTCTTTTGGGAGGATACCCTTTTTGAGGACGCCGAAGGAAAGCCAGAATCTCAGCTGAATTTTGACAAATGCCCGGAAGCCGGAGCCATTGGCCTCGCCAGGTGTTGATTGCTCAGTTGGCCGTCCCCCATTTGCAACCGGGCTGAAGCGCCCCGACTTTCTGTGGAAGCCGGGCCCCTCCCCACGCACCAATTGGTATGGTGATGGCCACCAATTGGTATGGTGAAAGGAAAAAAAATTTGCGCAGATTTGAGCCACCACCAGCTCCTCAGCCGACACCAACCCCCACACTTCCGCGGGCCTGGTAGCTGGAGCGAGTAGCATAGGACGGTCCCGGCACCTCCTGGCTGCTCGCCTGCTTCCTTGGCTCGACAGCGTCATGTAGCAGCAAAACAAGGAAGAACTGGTTTGCAAAGGTTCATTGCGCGATCGCTCGGACCCTGGGCCTTGGTGCCCCTGAGGAAGCTGCAAGCTACTGTTGTCTGGGTCAGGTTTGCTCTGTAATAACCCTTGACACAAACAACACTGGCTCACCACAAGCCCCCAAGCTTGCAAACTGTCCTCTGGTGGGCCAACTGCCCAAATCCGAACCAATCGCCGAGACAAGTTCGGGATACCAACAGAATTCATTGTCACTTTTCCGGCGTGTCCAAGAAATTCTCCAAGAAGTGGGACTGCGTCTCAGAAGGCTGAAAAACACCCATGTCCCTCCCAAATCGACTGTAGACAAATCCAGATATTTGGGTGCGTCTTTTTTGGGCACCCCCAAAATGGTGCTTTTCCTTGTGGCTTCCCTGTAAACCAACCAAGAAAGGGCACCCTCCCAACAGAAGGACAGACCCATTGTAAGACCACACCTCCTTTGATCTTCTTAAGACAAGCCAGGCCCCAAAATCCGCCACCCGCTGAGGGGCGTCTGCAGGACGAATTGGTTCAGTTCCCAGTCAGTGGGCTTCTTGGGCCCGAAGCTCACGGAGTAGGTTTGGCTCCGGGTGAGCAGCGGGATCTCCGGGGGCTTCACCAGCTTGCAGTCCCTGCGGGGAGGATCTTGGGGGAAATTCTTGGAGCAATCGACAGGACTGAAACACGCAAACCCGCGAGCTTTGGGAAGTAAAAGGGCAAGGCTTGATGGGGGCTGAGAAGCCAAGGGTCTCTTTGTAAGGTGCAAAGGGAAGCCCAAGGGCAGCCAGGGGCCGCCAGGGGCCGATCACCTGCTGAAACATGCTTTTCACTTCTTCAAACGAAGGCATCATCCCCTGGCGCCCCCGTGGCAGGGAAGATGAAGAATGCGCCGCCGCGCCCTCTTGTGCCAGCAGGCGGGAGAACCTAAGGACAAGGACTGTTCATGCCGCTCACTCGGTCGTCCCTTCCCCTCTCTCCTTTCTCTCTTGGTCCTTCCCTTTCGTTTAATCCCAAGAATAGAAAGGAGTGACCCTCAACCAGAAGTGGCAGAAAATAGGGAAAGCAAAGGGACCGAGAGTGATAAAAGCATTTATGTCATGAAGTAATAGTAACATGGATAAATACAATGTCTAGCCTGCAATAATAGAACTAAGAGGTGGACATAAATGGACAAGTAAAACCCTGAAGTAGTAGCAGCAGCAGCAGCAGCAGCAGTAGAGCCGGCGAAACCCCGCCACTCCCCCCCCCGACCCATCTTTTAGCCATATCTCCTCCCAGCCCAGGCCAACCCTTCGCCTCCGCCCGATCTCGTGAAGCTGCAGAAAGTTCTCGCCCTTTCCTCAGCTCACCCTCGCCGGCCACCGGCCACCGCACCACGTGTCGAGTGGAGTGACTTCCCACTGTGTGAGGCACCCAAGTTGCATCATTGGCACAAGCGCAGCATTGGGACGAAAACATCTAGCTGTCGTGATGACCAGACCTGCTTCTGCCAAGAAGCCAAGCAGCGCAAAAGCGCCAAAGGTGCATTGTGTGCACTGATCTTGTAGAAGCAGGAGATCTTATTGGGGGATTGTCGAGGAGCAGGACACACTTCCCTGCTTGTGGCAGACATCTGATATCCAGGTCGTTGAAGCCCCAAGAAAAATGTCACAAACCGGAACCTCTGTCCAATCCTGAAAATCGGAAGGGTTTGGAAGACCAGACTCGCCCCTCTTCCAGTAGAACAAGGCTGAAGGGGCAAAGATCGCGGCGACTCCGTCGCGCGACTCCAACCCCGGCCTTCCAAAGCGAAGAGGGTTTGGGGCCTAGACTCCTCAGGAGTCCACATATACCCTTTGCAAGCGAGTCGTGTGGCACCTCTGGCGAACGAGGCACGTGGAAAAAAAGGCAAGGAAAAATAAGCTGAGGAGTATGTTGATTCTTTTCTCCAACTGCAACCTCTGGAACCCTTCCAGAAACCTCGCCCGGAGTGGCCCCATGCCACCTTGGATTCCCGAAAAAGAGGGAGCCGCTCACCCGGAACCCCAACCAGCACATCTCCAAACCGCAAAACTCTCAACATCCTATGCCACAACCCGGAACCATTCCAGCTACAGAACCTCCCGGAACCCTTGAAGGGAACCTTCCCTCTTTCAGCTGTGGGGTGAAAAATGCTAATGATTGTGTTTTCCACAGGTACAGCTGCAATTCTCCCACGGTTTGGCTTCCCCACATTTACTGGGAACGATATCTACTTTTACCCAGGTCCACAAATGCATGGTTTCCTTTGGGTACTCACAAAAAAAAAGTCATATGAAACAAGCAAATTGCTTTCCGACGATTTTCCACACGGAGCCCCAAGAAGCGATGTCCAATGCCCGTTGAAACGAAACCGATTCGCGGGGCCCCTCCGTCGCGGCGGATCCCCCGAGTCGCGGAGAGCCAAGTATCCCTCCGCCTCGCCAGGTGCCAGCGCCCCGAAGTCGAAGCTGGTGGCCTCGGATTTCAGGCCTTTCCGCCAAGGAAACCCGAAAAAGACCAGTCCCGCCTTAGGAAAACTCCGAGTTAGGGGCCCCTGGACAGCAGGCAAATGTTTTTTTCAGCCCGTGCACACAGAAGGGTTTTTGTTCACGCTCTCCCACCCCCCCGGCGGCACAGAGCTTGACAGGAACCACATATGCCCACATGCTACAGCAAATCCGGGCGTATTCCCACCCGGCAAAAAGGCAACCATCTTTGGTCAAAGAAGATGAAACCATCGCGGCGCGCGTGAATCGAGGTTTGGCTTTCCGGCTGAGTCGCCGCGAATATTTCGGACGTCCGGAATTGGGCAAATGGAAACTCTTCCAGGGTGAAGTGGGGATCTTCTAGACCCCGAACCGGGAACCGGGAACCGGGAACCGCTTCGGACGCGGCACGGTGAAGAAGAGGTTCTGGGAGGCGTCGGCCGGGAACTTGCTGATGGAGTTGCCGGACATGAAGACCCCGGAGTCATCCTCACGTCCCAGACAAAGCCGGCATGGCTTTTATGCATTTCGCTGGCTTCCGCATGCGTACCCCCAGACAACAGCGGTCTGGGCTTCCTGAAAGGCCTGGGCCTTTGCCAGGAAACACCTTGCCTCTCAGTTTGAATGCTTCGGCTCCACCCCTTGTACGAAACTATACCGAAAGAGCACCAGCGGGGAAAGTCCATCTGGACAACAAAAAGGCACAGGCAGGGAAGGGGCCAGAACCCGTTCCTCAATCTTGGGGCAAAGAGCTTCCGCCCGTCTTGCCATGAAAGGTGCACTTCCTGTCATATGTGTTAGGCCCATGAAACATGTGCGGAAGACGATACATAATGATTATGCTCCATGTCAGGAGCTGTCAAGCTTCTAGGAAATACAAACAAGGTGCAGCAGCGCAGGCCACCAAACATTCAAAGCGAAACCACAAAGCAGGCCGATTACAACACACTACCAAGAAATCAAAGCACGGCTGAAACCACAAAGAAGGTTGAGCGTCGCACACCCAAAGATCCCAAAACAAACTGAAAAACCACAAGGCCGAGTAAGCCCTCTTCTTTGTAAGGTCACTAAAAAAAATGCACTTTGTAAGGCGCTGTCTAAACATGTTGAAAATCCATTGGTTAAACAGCTTCCTTCCTTTCCCAAGGTGGCCCTTGGGTCTGTTGAAACGTATTTTGCAACGGAAGCCAACCTCGGGGTCGACCTCTTGCGTCCGCGGCGCTAGCTTGTTGGGGTTCTTCTTCGCGTGCTGCACCATTGAAACGAGGTCGGCCAAAACCGATGCAACCCGCCAAAACAAGCTAAAAAAACGCCGGCAAAAAGCTGGGCACTCTGTTCCCGCAAAGTCTGGAGCAAAGCTCGTCGCTTCGTAAGAAATCGCCACGTTCCAAACAGCCGGAAAAGTTGAAGGTTGAAGGCCACGGCCTTTGGAGCGAAGTTGCACCCCCTTCACTCAAACTCGCAAACCATCTTGAAGCCCTTCCAGCTATCTCGCACGAGGTGCGTCGTTTTCAAGGTGCGGAACCCTTCCAGCGACCTTTTGGCGCCACTTTGCTTCACCTTTCGAGTATCCGAGAGGTTTCAATTGGTCCCCAATTTTTTGGGCCAAAAAGCGCCAGCACGAGAAAAACATCGGTGGACAAACTGGCCAATGGCCAAGGGCTCGGGTTGTTTGACACCGGTATCCCATGCTGGTTTTACTGAACAGGCAAAAGATACAGGTTGGGCATTTGGAACGACCAACGGGTTGCCTGGCTTGTTTAACCCGCCACTTGCATGCCTTCGAAAATCCCAGGCCTGTGCCTATTTTGGCATTTTGGTTGCCTGATTGCCTCGGTGGACACTTGAACCGAAATATGCCGAAATAGTGCGACTGCTGACGAAACCCCTAGCCAAGGTTACGATCCCCCCTTCCACGGGCCGCACACCATCAGGAACATTCATCAAACCAAGCCTTGCAGCATCGCAGCATTACATGTGGAAGCTTCGGGTCTTTTTTTCAAGTGGCTAGGTTTCCTTAGCCTATCGGAAGCTGCTGCCACCTCCAACCAAGCTTGGCATGTCAGTTGCGGGCACCCTTTGGGGTTGGTGAGGGAAACCCATTTCGGGGTTTCGGGTGTCCATCGTGCGAACCCTTGTCATTCTCACCTTCTACAAGACTCCCTTTCTTTCGGCGACCGTTCAAAGGATATTTGTTAGTGATCACAAGGAAATACCTCAACCCGGCCTCACTCCTTTCCAGGGCAAGGAGTGAAAGACGTGAGGTCAGAGCGCGCCGAGGGCTTTTTGCGCAAATGCGTTATGACTCGATGCTGTCGAGGCTGTCGAGGAAGCCGGCGATGTTGCGGCCTGAGCTCCAAGGTCGAGATGCACTTTCTAAGAAGGAAAACCAAAAGAAACATGCGTTGGCTTTGTTGTTCTTGTTCCTTTTGCTTTCTTTTTGGTTGCCTTTTGGCTGCCTTTTGGATTCCTTTTGGTTTCCTTTTGGAAAAACTTTGGGTTCCTGTTGGTGTCCTCTTGGCTTCCTTTTGGTGTCCTTTTCTCCTTTTGGTGTGCTTTTGGTGTCCTTTTCATGTTCTTTTGGCGTTCTTTTCGTGTCCTTTTGGTGTCCTTTTGGTGTCCTTTTGGTGTCCTTTTGGAGTCCTTTTGGTGTCCTTTTGGTGTCCTTTTGGTGTCCTTTTGGTGTCCTTTTGATTCCGTTTGGTTCCCTTTTGGGTTCCTTTTGGGGTCCCTTTGGTTTTGTTTTCCGTCCAGAACCGAAAGGAACATGCCCTCAGTTGTGTTTTCTGTCTTTTTTCGAGGGAAAGCAAGAGGAAAGCTGTGGCCTCGTGGGCACGAAGTGAGCAAACCGCAAACCCCCCACGCCTCACTTCGGAATTGTTGATTGGACTCCTGGTTGAACGCGCCCCGTTGCAACGACCCCTTGGGTTCCATGTTCATGACCCCCAATTTTTGCTCAACTTTGGGGGTTCCTCCCAAAGTGAGTCTCTGGAGTGTACCCCGAGCCAGGACCCGCAGGCCCCGGCCAAAGACCATGCCCGCCAGCAGCAGCCCGATCAGCATGCCGATCTGGCCACGCCCGGATTGTGCCCCGTTGCCTGAAGGAAGGCTTTTCGGGGCTTCATTGGACCAAGCGGGCCCGCAGATTGTCAATTCCCTTGCGGCGTCAATCCAGGGTTCATTCTTGGAACACATGAACCAGCCCTTGTCAATTCTTTTGGCTGCCACCCACAAACATGGAACCAGAAGGCCCTTTGAGAGGAACATGTTCTCGACAAGGCAGACCATGAATCCGAAACGGCAACCCTCCATCTGGCATCGGAGAAGACTGATTGAAAATACCCTCCCCCAAAAAAAGGGTGAGAGGGCACCTAGCTGGGGGACCTAAAGACTTTGGCGCCCGCGTTTCGCCCGCGCTTCGCCCGCGTTTCGATGCGAAGCCCGGGCTCCCGAACAGAGCCCAGGCCCACTGAGACGACCTCCGGGGAGACCGAGGCCTGGCGCCGCACCTTTTGCATTGGGGGAATCCGTTTGCAGAGGCGCAGTGGCATTTTTGAGACAAAATTGGCATGTGCCGTGGTGGGCCATCCTTTTTTGAGCCTTCAAAGGAGGAAAGCCCACATGTCCAAAGGGCTCGGTGAGGGAAACAGCAGGAAACCCCACAAGGGGATCCCACATTTTGCCTTCCAACCATCGGAAGTGAGGGAGTGGGTTGTAGAAGACCACCTAGCCTTGCCGAGGAGGAGCCCATGGCCACTCCCCAGGGGGCTGGGGCGTGTCCAACCCCCACTCACACTTCAAAGCTAACCCAAAAGAAACTCGCTCCACTTGAAGACTTGGCCCTCTTGTGGCAGGATACGGATCCTGGAAGTCGGGGTGAGGCAGAATCAAAGCACATCATTCTGGTACTAATCGACTTGACCAAACCAAAGAACTCCTTTCCAAACATGCTCGTCAACTAAAAGCGATATAAACACCAAAGAGTCAATCAGGTCGGGGTTATGCCAACATCATGTGTTGGTTTCCATTGGTGTGTCCAAACTGAAGGTAAGAATGCGCGCTTTCCAATAAACCGCAAGCCTCGCACATGACCAGATGTTTTTCTTAACCATGTCGGCCCCTCCAAGGTGGGACTCGGCTCTGGTGGGTTTGTCTCCATATTGGAAGCTCCAAAATGGGCTTCGGCTTCGGCTTCGCGGTGTGCCCCTTAGTCACGCTGTGGGAATCTCCTTTCTGCTGTCATATCACTGGCCCCCCCCCACAAAAAAAAATGGGCTCCTCCCAAGAAGGGAAAAGGAAAAGATGCCAACTCGTTTCCTCCGCTTTGACATCTCGCCACAGTCTCGCTGCATCGCCTCGCAGCTGCCCGGAAGGCAGGCAACGACCTGAGACCGGGAAACGTGTTTGAATGAAGCCAGGCGTTCCCCACGGAAACCGCCAGGCTTTGTGTTGTAAATTTCTTGGGGTCATTGCATTTCTCATGGTTTGCAGAGAACCAGCAAGAAAATGCCGAGCTAGGTGACAAATTGCAGGGAGCGGCCGGCAACCATTTCTCCAAGGCGAGTCGTAACGCATGTTTGCAAACCCAAATGAGCCCCTTGAGCTCCATATCGGCAACCCCATATGCATAGGCAACCTGCCAAGTAGAAACGGTTGATGCGACTTTCCACTCGCCGTTGTCATTTTGGCGGTACGCCAACCATGAGAAACTTTAGCTTGCTGGCGCGTGGCTTCCCTTGGTCCTTTCACGTCACAAAGAATGGCAGCTTGGGGCCCAGTGCTGTTGGAAATTGAGGGAGTTCGCCCCAATCGGATTCAGAAACTGAGCTCAAATCCCCGAGCCACCCGAATCCGCCAATTCAGAGGGCCCCATTCCACACCCCCATCTCGCTCAAGCGCCAGGCCACGGAAGGAGCTAGCGCCTGCACAAGCCGATGTCAGACCTCCATTTGACTCGGTTTGAAGGGAAAGCCAAGGGAAAGCCGGTGTAAGTCTCCCACTTCACGAAACCAGAATGACCCGCACGCGCTTCGGACCAAAGACTACTCCCCCGCAAATCAACGTGCAACCCGACAACAGGTCCGAAGGGTCCGACGGTGCGCTCTCAAAGTAGGCGAGCTTCAAAATAGGGGGCTACCCTCCACAAAAGTGAGCTTCCCTTTGACTTCCTCTTCGATGTACCGCTGCTTTGACTTTGCTTTGCACATGCGACCCGTTAACCGAGCTTCACAGGTTGGCTCGGACGACGCAAAGCGCAAGATCAACGTAGTTGATTCCCACGACTACCGTATGGGTTTGTCTTAAAATAAGGCCAACCAAAAGGGGGTTCCCCCAAAAAAGACACACGCAATTGCTTTGAAGGGGTTTTCCTAGGTACGACCAATGCCACAAGCGCTGGTTCTCGGCCTTTTTGGTTGAGTGTTGGTGGAAAGGCGCCTATGTCCAGGTCGCTGAGCTGCCGATGAGCTGAACTCACGAATCAGCGAGCCCCAACTTGCCTTATGAGCACTCAGGAATACATGGCCTGACTCACATACACGTGGAATGCACCTCAGCTCTCATAATCCTTTCTGATTGCCCTCTTTGTGTCTGCGAGCATGTCAAATGACAGCGCATCAAACACTCAGCTTTTGCGCAAGCGGTCCATCCTCGGAGCAACTGGCAACTCAGGCTACACCTGTCAAACAACATCAACCCAACCATCATGCAAATCAATCAGCCCATTCGCCATACTCCTATCATCATAACAACATTCACGCTTGGCATCGTCATCTGCACTTGGAGCGCACCTCAGCTCTCATAATCCTTTCTGATTGCCCTCTTCGTGTCTGCGAGTATGTCTCGGAGCAACCAGCAACCCAGGCTACACCTGTCAAACAACAACTACCAAGCCATTATGCAAATCAATCAGGCCATTCGCCATACTCCGATCATCATAACAACATTCACGCTTGGCATCTTCACCTGCTCTTGGAATGCACCTCAGCTCTCATAATCCTTTCTGATTGCCCTCTTCGTGTCTGCGAGCATGTCAAATGACAGCTCATCAAACACTCAGCTTTTGCGCAAGCGATCCATCCTCGGAGCAACCAGCAACCCAGGCTACACCTGTCAAACAACAACAACCAAGCCATTATGCAAATCAATCAGCCCATTCGCCATACTCCCACCAATCATAACAACAGTCACGCTTGGCCTCGTCATCTGCACTTGGAATGCACCTCAGCTCTCATAATCCTTTCTGATTGCCCTCTTCGTGTCTGCGAGCATGTCAAATGACAGCTCATCAAACACTCAGCTTTTGCGCAAGCGGTCCATCCTCGGAGCAACTGGCAACTCAGGCTACACCTGTCAAACAACATCAACCCAACCATCATGCAAATCAATCAGCCCATTCGCCATACTCCAATCATCATAACAACGTTCACGCTCGGCATCGTCATCTGCTCTTGGAATGCACCTCAGCTCTCATAATCCTTTCTGATTGCCCTCTTCGTGTCTGCGAGCATGTCAAATGACAGCTCATCAAACACTCAGCTTTTGCGCAAGCGGTCCATCCTCGGAGCAACTGGCAACTCAGGCTACACCTGTCAAACAACATCAACCCAACCATCATGCAAATCAATCAGCCCATTCGCCATACTCCCATCATCATAACAACATTCACGCTCGGCATCGTCATCTGCTCTTGGAATGCACCTCAGCTCTCATAATCCTTTCTGATTCTGCGAGCATGTCAAATCTCATCGCTTTTGTCTGCGAGGTCAAATGACAGCTCATCAAAATGCACCTCAGCTCTCATAATGAAGCATGTCAAATGACAGCTCATCAAACACTCAGCTTTTGCGCAAGCGGTCCATCCTCGGAGCAACTGGCAACTCAGGCTACACCTGTCAAACAACATCAACCCAAACATCATGCAAATCAATCAGCCCATTCGCCATACTCCCATCATCATAACAACATTCACGCTTGGCATCTTCATCTGCTCTTGGAATGCACCTCAGCTCTCATAATCCTTTCTGATTGCCCTCTTCGTGTCTGCGAGCATGTCAAATGACAGCTCATCAAACACTCAGCTTTTGCGCAAGCGGTCCATCCTCGGAGCAACTGGCAACTCAGGCTACACCTGTCAAACAACATCAACCCAAACATCATGCAAATCAATCAGCCCATTCGCCATACTCCCATCATCATAACAACATTCACGCTTGGCATCTTCATCTGCTCTTGGAATGCACCTCAACTCTCATAATCCTTTCTGATTGCCCTCTTCGTGCCTGCGAGCATGTCAAATGACAGCTCATCAAACACTCAGCTTTTGCGCAAGCGGTCCATCCTCGGAGCAACTGGCAACTCAGGCTACACCTGTCAAACAGCATCAACCCAAACATCATGCAAATCAATCAGCCCATTCGCAATACTCCGGTCATCATGACAACATTCACGCTTGGCATCTTCACCTGCTCTTGGAATGCACCTCAGCTCTCATAATCCTTTCTGATTGCCCTCTTCGTGTCTGCGAGCATGTCAAATGACAGCTCATCAAACACTCAGCTTTTGCGCAAGCGGTCCATCCTCGGAGCAACTGGCAACTCAGGCTACACCTGTCAAACAACATCAACCCAAACATCATGCAAATCAACCAGCCCATTCGCCATACTCCTATCATCATAACAACATTTACGCTTGGCATCTTCATCTGCACTTGGAATGCACCTCAGCTCTCATAATCCTTTCTGATTGCCCTCTTCGTGTCTGCGAGCATGTCAAATGACAGCTCATCAAACACTCAGCTTTTGCGCAAGCGGTCCATCCTCGGAGCAACTGGCAACTCAGGCTACACCTGTCAAACAACATCAACCCAAACATCATGCAAATCAATCAGCCCATTCGCCATACTCCCATCATCATGACAACATTCACGCTCGGCATCGTCATCTGCACGTGGAATGCACCTCAGCTCTCATAATCCTTTCTGATTGCCCTCTTCGTGTCTGCGAGCATGTCAAATGACAGCTCATCAAACACTCAGCTTTTGCGCAAGCGGTCCATCCTCGGAGCAACTGGCAACTCAGGCTACACCTGTCAAACAACATCAACCCAACCATCATGCAAATCAATCAGCCCATTCGCCATACTCCCATCATCATGACAACATTCACGCTCGGCATCGTCATCTGCTCTTGGAATGCACCTCAGCTCTCATAATCCTTTCTGATTGCCCTCTTCGTGCCTGCGAGCATGTCAAATGACAGCTCATCAAACACTCAGCTTTTGCGCAAGCGGTCCATCCTCGGAGCAACTGGCAACTCGGGCTACACCTGTCAAACAACATCAACCCAAACATCATGCAAATCAATCAGCCCATTCGCCATACTCCCATCATCATAACAACATTCACGCTTGGCATCGCCATCTGCACGTGGAATGCACCTCAGCTCTCATAATCCTTTCTGATTGCCCTCTTCGTGTCTGCGAGCATGTCAAATGACAGCTCATCAAACACTCAGCTTTTGCGCAAGCGGTCCATCCTCGGAGCAACTGGCAACTCAGGCTACACCTGTCAAACAACATCAACCCAACCATCATGCAAATCAAACAGCCCATTCGCCATACTCCTATCATCATAACAACATTTACGCTTGGCATCTTCATCTGCACTTTGAACGCACCTCAGCTCTCATAATCCTTTCTGATTGCCCTCTTCGTGTCTGCGAGCATGTCAAATGACAGCTCATCAAACACTCAGCTTTTGCGCAAGCGGTCCATCCTCGGAGCAACTGGCAACTCAGGCTACACCTGTCAAACAACATCAACCCAACCATCATGCAAATCAATCAGCCCATTCGCCATACTCCCATCATCATAACAACATTTACGCTTGGCATCGCCATCTGCACGTGGAATGCACCTCAGCTCTCATAATCCTTTCTGATTGCCCTCTTCGTGTCTGCGAGCATGTGAAATGACAGCTCATCAAACACTCAGCTTTTGCGCAAGCAGTCCATCCTCGGAGCAACTGGCAACTCAGGCTACACCTGTCAAACAACATCAACCCAACCATCATGCAAATCAATCAGCCCATTCGCCATACTCCCATCATCATAACAACATTCACGCTTGGCATCGTCATCTGCTCTTGGAATGCACCTCAGCTCTCATAATCCTTTCTGATTGCCCTCTTCGTGTCCGCGAGCATGTCAAATGACAGCTCATCAAACACTCAGCTTTTGCAAGCGGTCCATCCTCGGAGCAAGTAACAGGAACCCAGGCTACACCTGTCAGACCATACCGACCAAGCTGTCCTGAAGGTGAATCAGCCCATTCACCATACTCCATCATGACAACATTCCCGGCCTCCCTTGAAACCTCACCTCATTCGACTCTCCTCAACACATTGCAAAAGCCGGTGTTTACGATGCTTGCAACAAAAAATACAGCAGCACTAATGCCATGTGACCCATGTTCATGTTGCCCAACCTCTGTTGTTTAAGTTTTTCTGATACCGCAACTCCAAGCCTTGCTGCGGAGTCCGCAACAAAGCCAATTTACCTCAGCTCATCGTCAGTTCTTTAGGTGAAAAGCAACAGGGTTCCTGCCAAAAGCCGCCAGTGCGTCGCAGCTCCCCACTTTTACGCCCATTCTGCTCGAAAGCCCTTCGACAGCCCAAGCATCCGGCGCCTGCCAGCTGCGTGCCTCAGCTCCCTGGCAAGACTCAAGACTCGCCCTCTCAATCAAAAGGGTGACTTCTAACATGGAATAGTCCAACATCACCAGCATCACCAGCATCACCAGCATCACCAGCATCACCAGCATCACCAGCATCACCAGCATCACCAGCATCACTAGCATCACCAGCATCACCAGAAAAACTCGCATCGCCAGCACCACTAGCACCACTAGCACCACTAGCATCATGTCATCATCATCATCATCATCATCATCATCATCATCATCATCATGACACATCACCATCTAGCACTCGCATCAACTCGCACCGCCCCACCCCCCGCCCCGCCTCAGACCGGTTCCAGGGCAACTCCGCCTGGGCGAAGGCTAAGGACCCGGCCAAGGCCAGCGCCTCGGTCAGCCACTCACGGGGCCAACCGGTTTTCGGTGTGCGTCACTTGATGAGGAAAAAGATGAGGATGATGACGACTGTGACGAGAACGACGGCGAGAAGATGAGGACGAGGAGGAGGAAGAGGACAAAGACAACAAGAACGATGACCATGACGATGAGATGAGGATGAGGATGAGGATCATGGCGACGGGGACAGTGACGGCGGCAACAGCGACGACGATGAGTGATGAGAACGAGGAGGACGAGGAGGCCGAGGACGAGGACGACGAGGACGACGACCACAAGATAACGATGAGGATGGTTTCTCTGCTGGTGAGTTTTGTTTAGTTGCATTTTCAGAGCCAAAGGGGGGTCGGGAGTCGGAGCAGGCAATACAGGTGCCTCCAAACGGGTTCCTGCTCCGATGTGCAAACGCACCCGAAGGCTGTCTGCAACTCTGCACAGGCACAAAAATCTTCTGACCAGGGAGGTGCCCGAGCGCTTCGAGAATCCAGCAGCGAAGTTAAGACCACCAGACCCTCAGGGAATGATAGCTCAGAAAATCAAGCACGGATTGATGAACGGAGGGCTGTCCCACAGAATCTGCTCGGTTTTGGGGCTTCACCAAACGACCCTGTCCTGCCAGGTAGCACCTCTGCTGGCCATGAAAAGGATAACAAAACCAAAGCCCGAATAGTATGTCCGGAAACCTCGATCCCGCGCAGAAATTGTAAGCTCCTTTGCTCATCAAAATGATCTGACAATTTGGGGCGAGAAACCGATCGGAGCAAGCTGCCCAGGAGATTCAATGCAGCCAACGTGCCACAAAACATCCCCGCCAAGAATGGCATTCGCTCAGAATGGCTTGGCACTCCCGATGGTCCAAGGGTGTCCAATGTACTAAAGCAGACCGGAAACGAGGTGCCAATGAACCCCAAAAAGAAGACGTGAGCCACGCACATCCATCCCTTGCAGGCTTATGCAAGCCACCACGGGCAGAAAGCGAAGGCGCCGCCCTGCGGGTCACGTGCGCCAAAACGAGCTGCACCAAATGAGGAGCTCGTCTGTTTGGAGGGAACCGTTCTCGGGGTTGTTGGTTTAAAGGGAACCAACGTGGTCCCGATTAAAGAAGACAAACCCATTTTGAGGTGTACTTGAGTTCTACAAGATGTCCGAAGGTGGAAGGAAAACAAAAACTCCCGTTGCTTTCCTTCTAATCCTTCGGTTGATGGCCCGTTTCCATATGGACGCAAAGTGATCCCCGTAAATGTTCACTCATTCTTCTGAGAAAACACGCACGTACAAAATGCCCCCATTCTTCTGTTGGCCATCCATTGATAAAATACCCCCTGGAATGGTACAAAAGTACCGCCGGACAGGTCCATGGGCAATTCGACAAAGGGTCGGGCTTGGTAACAGCAACTGCCTGGGTGAGAAAAGCAGCTAATTTTGCGGGTGCTACTTACGCTGAAGCTGAACTATTGCAAGCAAATTAGTTCAGATTGATTGTAAATTCTAGACTGTGTTCATGGATTTATTGGGGAATCCAATGCAATGGCCCGTGATGAAGGGATCCCTGGCACTGCACCTGCGCCGCTACCTGACAGGAGGAACCGGAAGATCTGCGGCAACGGTCTGAATATCCGCGCGAAGCCGTACCGTGCCAAAACGCAGGATAGAAGTACCGGCTGAAAAAGAGATAGAGAGAGAGAGAGAGGGAGCCAACGCGAAATCGACCTTAAAGAGAACCCCGAGTATGACATCCCGCTGTATCTCCTTTTTTGCGGCTTCCAATCCAGCTGCGCAGAAATCTATATGCAAAGGAGGAGCCAAGAAAGGGGTCGGATCCCATTTTTGGGAGATCCCGTGCTTAGAAATACAGACACCTTCTTGCAGGTTCCATGCGGCTTGAATCTGCGGAATGTGCCAAGGACGCAAACGTCCCTTCCCCAAAGGTCATCTTGTGCTTGATGAGGTGAGTTTTCCCACATTGCCCCCGTCATAAACGGACATAAACTGCCGCTGTTCCCGCCCCCAACCCTCGCCTCGCCTCGCATTGTCATTTGCAACATGACGCTGCAGATATCGGATAGCGCCAATGGCAAAGCAATATTATGCTCCCCGCACCGCAGAAAAGCACCCCGCAGAAGTAGCAGGCTAGTTGCAAGACAATGTCCAAACCACAACCAAATGTGCTGTACTCAATTGAAATGTAATACAAAACTGCGGTGCAACAACATGATTGGGTTTCTCGTGCTTCGGCCAGTGGATGGTCCAAACTTGGCCGCATCACTTCACTTCCAAGGAAAAACCACCCTGGTCACAAGCATTCAGAAACCAATCTCCAAACAAACCCAAAACACCACGCATCGTTGGCAGCGTCATACCCTTGGCCCTGACTAGCATGCAGACGGAGGGAGCCAGAGACAGCGAAGGTCACAGGCGATGACCCCTAGTCCTCTTTCATCCGCATGTGGCAGCAAGTCAGCCAGATCCCAACCAAAACCCAGGCTTGCTTGGAAGGGAATCCAAAAACATAGTGAGAGGGTTGGGAAAGAAGGTAGATGAAAAGGGTAAAGGGCGACAAGTGACGAGGTTGAAAGGAAGCCCGGCGCAAGGGTCACACTTCGATTCCGAAGGAAGGGTTGGCAAGTCCAATCCGCCTGTCTCTGATTACGCTTAGCGCGCCGGCACGCGGCATTTTCGACCGCAGCTGCGTCATACGAGGCACACCCTGAGCAGCGACCACGCTCCTATCCTTCGCAATGTGCGCCCAAGGGCCGAGGTCCCCAATACATCTGGGAACACACAAAAACGGAACTCTCACATCTACCCTGCCAGTGGTGAACACAAAAACCATCATTTGAACGCAGATGCCGGGGGCGGCGCCAGGAATATCTCCAAGCCTAAGGGCGAAGAGCCGAAGCTTCGACCTCACCGGATGCTCCCCCGGTTGCGGAAGCAATCCAACGTGTCCCGGCTTCCGTTGGGCTCTCACGGAAAGCTCTTGCCCATTGCTTCCACAACTGGCTCGCACCCCGAACTGGAACTTCGCCTCTCACTTGTCCTTGGCCTCACGCACCGGCGGCGAAGGCACGAAGTGAAGGACTCAGGGACTCGCAGCACCCGAAGAGGGCCAAGTAGCACCAAGTTTTCTGTATTCAAAGCTTACCCGTTAGGGTCTGCTCAAGTCTGGGTATTGCAGCCGACCTAACATGAGATACTCGTTTGCCAAAGGAAGCGCAGGTGGATGGTACGTCATAAGCAAACCAACTACAAGGTATGCCCGATGAGAAAGCCTTGGCTCCAACACGGGATTCTAAGCGCTGCTATTTCACTTTAAACGTTGCAACCGAAAAGAAACATATTTGAGTTGCCAAAAGGGACAGCTACACCACATACATTCAAGAACAGACTTTGCGAGCCCATAAGGCAGCCTGACACCTTGTGTTGAATCCTGGAAAGGAGGCTAGAAAAACAAACATTGGCTGCCTTTGGGATCAAACCGGGCTGCTGCTGCTCATTTTGAGGAGCTGGGAGGCAACACTAAGTGGACAATCTGGCCCAGCTTTCACCTGAAACATTCCATGTGCTTGAAGTGTCATCAAACATGCTTCCCAAGCAGTACAATTCCCCCAAAAACCCAACTGGAGTGTAAAGCATCACCCATCCCATTTTCAGGTGAAACCTCCGCGACGAAAGTCGCAATCTGCCTTCTTCTTCTCCTTCTTCTCCTTCTTCCTGGCCCCACAAAAAGCAAAATACACCAAACAGCGCAGCAGGCCAAACAAATGGGCAGTCCAAGGGGCCCAAAAACATACGCGGATGTGTCTCCCATGATGACTCAAGTTAGTCTTGATGTACCCCACAACCCCCTTTCTGCTTGCTTAGACCTCCGCTCGAAAACCCTTCAAATATGGAAGTGCACAGGGGCCCCTTTGAGCACGTGCAATCCACTTCCATGTTGGTCTCTGGCAGATCCCAAGTTACGCTTGGCATCCTTCGTACAAGTCTCGGTGTTGGCAAATCTCCTGACATTCATGGGTTCCCCACACAAGGTTGAGCAAGTGTCTTCAAACATGCCTGAACAACTACTCCTTAAAATTTAAAACGGCCTTCTTTTGGTCTCCCTTGCTACAAAGAAGGACGGGTAATACAGTCCCCTATTGGTCAATGCGCATAAACAACCATTGAATTCCGGATATGTGATGCAGAGCTAAAAGAATGTGGGACCCAACTGTTGACTGCATTTGCTCTTGAGTCGCTTTCACTGGATGGGACGGGTTCGGGGCGAGGTCTGGGTTGGAGGACAAAAAGGCAGCCGTTTGCTCGGACCCCCTCCAGCCCCCTCCCCTTCCCTGAGCTCATTGAGGGCCGGCCCCCCTATTGGCAAAGCTGCAGGCCTCAAAAGTTTGCTCAGCCTTATCCTCAACGTTGCATGTCATTCAGTTGCTTGGAACAGATTTGCGTTGATGAGCTACACATCTTAATAGCCCATACGCTTCGCTAGCATGTGCTGCTTGAGCATTTGCAGGGCTGCATGGAGGCAAGCTCTTGTGCTCGTGCTGATGCCGGATCAGAAGCATGTGGTTGAGAAAAGCAGTGTTGCTACAACAATCGTGCTCCCTGTAATATCTCTGCAAGTACAACTAGCACCAAGCAGCATGATGCGCAATATGTGTAAGTCACCATCCGACTGCTTCATTCTTTATGGCAAGAGCGTATTTCTTACACGCTTGCGACGATGCATTGCATGTTTTGGCTGGATCATCGCCAGCATGTGCGATGAAAGGGAGCCTTTCACACATATGTCTTTTGTCTAGCGTTGGCTTAGTTCATTGACATAGCATGGACTTTCTAGGTGAAGACCAGCCTGGGATCTTTGCATGAAAGCTGTACCATAAGATTTGTTTAAAGCTGCACGTTCAGCGCACACATATATATATATATACCATATATATATATTGCAATAGCCCTACAAAGCATGTGCCGCTGCTTCATTCTGTTTGTACCGCTAGTGTTGCACTCGCATCCTCCGCACTCACCTATCAGCTTTTCTATGCAAGCAGGACATGGTAGTGCATCTACAAAAAATTGGTTATATAGAGTCATGTGCCCTCCATCTGTCAGAAACTGAAAAAAATGCAACACACACAGACACCCCCGGCAGCACGCCTCCGCTTCCTCTCCTCTGGGTCCTCCTCAACGGGCGCCTGCGAGACCCCCAAGACTCCCAGCTGGTCCCATGGTTGGCACCAGATGTAGAGGCTTTCTGAAGCGGTTTGATACATAGATGGTCAAAACCCTGTAATCCTGGTGAACACAAAATAGGTGGTACATGGGTGTTCATCCGCCCATAGGTATGTATATATATATATATAATTATATATATATATATATACTGAGGTGAGCCCGCCCAGGTGCGGTACAGAAGTTTGGTACGTAAACAGCAATAGCTACATGGGTGAATAGCAAACGCTTCATCACGTAGCCATTGTTTATCCATGGATTGAATCAAGGCGGCTTAGGTCTTTAAGTTCGGGCGTCGGGGTCTTGCTGTGGGGCGCAGGGGCAGGCCAGCATAAAGTCCCCAAAAAATTCTAGGCGCAAAGGCCGCCCGAACGGTTGGCTGAGAAATCGAGTTCCAGAATTTGATAGCGCACAGGCCCTCAGCTGACGCTGGCGACAGGCCGCCAACCGAAAGAGGCTCGTTCGCCGAATAGGCCGGTCGACAAAGTGGTCGGCACCCCCAAACGGACAGGGAGAGCCAGCTTCGGTAATGCTTTCAGCTTACATGTTTTACAAAATTCGCGAAACCGGGTAGCTAAAGTGGTCGACACACGCGGTATCACAAGTGTTGATACTCTTATCATTCTTACAATTATTATTATCAGCATTATTAAGAACATGTCTTTCCGCCTACTAAAAGTAGATGTCGCGATAGCTTGCGGAGAAAGTGGTGGACGTCGACACCCTTACCATCACCAGTGTTTGGTAAAGAAAATGCCTTTGCCCTTATATACTACAAGTCGATGTTTGTAGACAATGTGGCCGACACCCCCAGCATCACCAGTGTTCTAGTGAAGGAATTCCTTTTCCGCTTTCTAGAAGTAAATGTCCGGTTTTCCAAACTGGACTTATGAGAGTCGCTCGGCGGCATCAACGTTCTCTGCAAAGCAATTTACAAAACTGCATGGTTCAAGCAGCCCGACATCACTCGGTCTGCTTTGGACGAATCCGTGAGAACAAGTGGTCGACACCCCCAGCATCACCCAAAATACGTTTCCGCTTGCTAACAGTCGACACTCCAGCATCACCGGTGTTGAGAAGGAAATGGTTTTCCGCTTACTAAAAGTACATGTCTTGATAGTTTGTAGATAAAGTGGTCGACACCCCCCAGCATCATCAGTGCTTTAAGGAAAATGCATTACCAAAAGCTTGGATGATACAGCGTCCGCTGTGAATTGATCAAGTAGACAGGACGGGCATCGTCTGGAGTGTAATGTCCCTGTCTTGTGCGAGGCCAGGAAGAGCACGGAGGCTTGGGGCTGAAGAGCCAAACCAAGGGAATGAAGCAACATTCCCTAAAGAGCAGACCATACAAACGGAAGTCTTCAAATAGAAATGCGTATATATCCGCAATATAATATATATATATAATATAATAAATATATATATATATATATGTATGCATGGATACATACGAACACATATTGAAAATATTATCTACATGCACATGTTCTTGTGTGGTGCCTACAGTCTGAGGTCATTTCGGCCCCACTGGTGGCTGTGGCTCAAAATGTCCCATCGCTGGGTGGCAAACCGGAGGTTTTTGTCTTTGTTCCATATAGGTATTGGTCAAAATTAAACCACCAGGAAACGGACTGCTGGTTTAGTCCTTGGCAACCGATTTACCAGGGCAAGCAAATTTTGGGGACCCATGTTTGACCCATACCCATATCCCAAGGTGCCATTTTGCGAGCCGCAAAATGGAGTGGCGTAAAACACCCTCCCGGACGTCACGGGTCTTGTAGGATGTCTGTGCGAAAACCCTGCAAAATTCCCCAATTCACGAAGGTGTTCCAGCAAGTGCAGTGAGACGGCAACAATCGATGGCAAGGAGCATCCTTCCGTCCGGCCCTAGCGTCCGTCACCTGAAGTCGGAGCATGCCTTCTTGAGGTACCCAAACATTTCTCCGCGCTCAAGGCCCGTTCCACCCATTCGTTGGTCCTGTCCGTCAGGAAAGTCTTGCCATTTGAAGCTCTCCCATTTTCAACAACACCCGAACGGCTCCCTCAGTTTACCCTTGAACCTTCAAAAGTGGTCTCATGGAAATCCACCAGCTTTTTATGGGAATCGAAGGAAATAGGAGATCGAGTGAGTTGGATTCATCTGATCCGGAAAGGAGTCCGGCTTGTTTGACACCCGGCCCTGCCTCAGCCTCGGCAGGCTCCCGAGCTTCGGGGTTCTCTGAGAGCACCACCTTCCAGGAAAAAAACAAGGTACGTGAGGTTCACGCAAAAGGAAAGGGACACCCGGGTGCCCAAAAACAGTTGGATGCCTGGTTCCACTAAGTTAGCGTAGCTGTATCTCTGGGGGCTTGACACGGTTCCAGCCGGGATGGAAACTCCGCAGTTATGGCTACATCCACGAAGGGGTACAAAAGTGTCCAGTGGCTTCCGTATACTTAAGCTCGAACCTCAAGAAATCATATGTTCAGGCGCAAATCGCAAAACCTCGAGAAAGGGAGACGTGTCTTTTACCCCCGAAAGATACAGAATAAAGAAGGATAAAACGTAAAACCGTTCAGATCCTTCGCGGTGCCTTGTGCTTCTCCTTCTTCTCCTTCCTCTTCCGCTTCACCGGTTCTGCCTGAAAGGGCACGTGTCCGGCTGGAAGCAGATTGAGACAAGAAGATATCGCTTTAGGCTTCCGTTTTGCTGCTTTTGTTTTTCTTGCAAAGGCAAACACGGGCATGGATGTGACAAAGGATGCTTCCAAGACTAGGAGAAGGGACCCCTAAAGTGGTTGAAATCCCTCTGCTGCCTCTTCCATCATGAAACGGGGTCCTTATCGTAGATTGGTGCTGGCAGAGTGTACTCTTGTTCTGCGACGCCAGCGGGACCAAACATGTTTCACCATGGCCGACATGGTTCGCAACTTCCCACCGGTCAGAAAGCCCCTCAAAACATACGATTGCTGTAGAGGGCGAGCAAATTGGCCTGCAGGCACCAGCTGTCATAAATGACATCACTTGCAGGCAAACGGCGGCACCACTGCTGCAACGACCTTTTAGGAACGTGCGCAACCAAATTTCATCCTGTCCTGGCCAGGGCCCGACAACAGGCGAACAGTAAACAAACAAACAAACAAAACACGGTAGAAATTGGATCAACCTGGCACTTGCACCAACCTGACCCAACTAAGCCCCTGCCACGTGTCTAGCTTCCGCCCCTAGCCGCTGTGCGCCCGACGGCAGCTGGCGCCTGGCGAGTGGAAGGCGTCAATTGGTCCGGTTCGAAGTGTCCTTCAAACAGCTCCCTCGAAATTGTCGCCGGTGTTCTCGCCTTGCGGATGTATGGGGCGTTCCCAAAAAATAGGGATTCGCCCAAAACGAAATACATAAGATGTAGATAGAGAGGTTTAATGATGGACACAGAAAGATGGAATGTAGAAAGGGTGAAGATATGGGGAAGAGAACGCACATAAAGACTCACGACCCAATAACCACCCCTTCATTCCAGCTTGAATCATTTCCGTCCCCAACTTCCAGGATTTAGAGATGAGATGATGGATTGGGGATGAGATGAAGCCCTCAAATCACGGGCTATCTCACCTACAAACCCATTCCATCTATCCATCCAGGTATCTTTCCTTGTCACATCATATGATTAGGAATTAACTCCAACTATAAATCTATTATTCTCATGTTGAATATTTATTTTGTATTACTAATAAAATCTCATTTACAATCATATCTTTGCCTTCTCCTTCCTGTGTCTCCCGAAGGCTGGAGTGAGCGACAGATGAAGGGAGTGACATAGAGAAGAGAGAGATGGCATGCTTCTTTCCTCTTCTCTCCAATCCACTCCTTCGTCAGTGATTGGGAGAAGGGACATGCCATATCTCTCACCCACTCTCCTCCTCCATCCTTTGCCGGAGGAACCGACGGGAGAGATAGGGAGGAGAAAGAGTGGCATGTGTGGGAGATAAGGATCCAGTCAATCTCCTCCACACACCAACCGTTCCACCTTTCCAAATCCCAAGGTGTTACACGGTTGTAGCTGGAGAACCTGATGTAGTGAGGAAACGAAAGGATAGGAAGGGATCCAGCACACAGTCTATTTCTCTATCTCTCGGTCATATGCTGTCTTCATCAGAATCCTATCATCTGGATCCATAAAATATTTCTCTTGTCCGATTACACACCTATCATTGACTCAGCATAAAGGCTATCATTATCATGCCCCACTCTTCCCCGATCAGCGAAAGACTAGCGCTAATGGGGAGGGAAACTGCAGAAATACCCCACCCCTGGAATTGCTGGGGTTAGGATTCCCGCTGTCAGCCCACTGCTAATCTGCTGCCTATAGTAACATGGCACAGAAGGCATCCCCGGCGATCTATCTGCAGGCTATATATTGGGCCGCAGAGAGTAGGCGCACAATCAGTCGGTATGATTCCAGCCCCAAGTGCCTAGATTTTTGAGGTGGGGGGCATGCCAAACAAACAAATCCCAACCGCAGGGAGGGGTTGGTTTTGCTGTCACTCCGCCTCCCCAGCACTCGCCCTCCGACACAACTCACTTGTTTGTCGACAGCTGACTTGATGGAAGGGGGAGGGGAGAGTGGGCAGGGGGATGGGATGGGGGAGTAACGGGAGAGGGGAGCAAGTAGCGGGCACGGATAGGTAGGCAAGCAGGCAACCCGCAGGTGCTGCACGGATCACTGCAAGGCAGATACCGTAGCAGCAGCTTTCTTGATTACCTGTACTTTGCCGGCACAGGATTCGCTTCGCGCGACAGCCTTCAATCGGACCAATGGAGGCGCAATTTAAGCTGGCTCAGGTGAGGGCTGCAGTGGAGGCTGGTTGGAGGATCAGATCTGTGCGGTGCATTCTTGCTCTTGCGCCTTGAGCTTGTGTCGGCTTCCGGCGAGCAGGAGATTGCCTGCGTGATCTCAAAGGCGCACCTTCGCCTGATAGGCTATGGTATTGCAGCTGCGGGACGGCTGTCATTGTGCACTGCTACTCATTTGGCGAGGGTGTGTCACCTAATGTGCTGCCGGTGTGGCACAATGACATGAAGGATGTCAAGGTGATCTGGATGCCGCTCTCGAGCCTATCTTGATAAGCTGCACAGGGCTGAGTGTTCCTCATTCAGCTTGGCTAATCTTCTCGGGCACTTTGGCTATGAGAAGTATGTCTCGCCACCGATGGATGAGGGGCTGTCTCGCGAGTTGATTCCGGATGCGCTGACGTACAACTTGCAGGACTCCTTTGGCGCTGTGAAGCTGGTGCAGAAGAGCGGTATGTTGCATGAGGTGATTGCACTCCTGCAGCTGCATGGCAGCAGATTTGATGCTCCGACGAGGGCTTCTACGGGTAGCATTAACGCCTGTGTGATACAGGGGGTGCGCCTATCCAGGAACTTGAAGCTGCACTGCCTTCAGCTGGTGCCCTTTCACCGGCCATGGTATGCGGGCGGAGCTGTGGACAAGCCTTTGCTGGGCAGGTGGTCATTGTTGACTTCAGCTCAATGTATCCTAGCATTTTGATGTACGGGCTGCTCTCGGCTGACACCTTCAAGGTCGTGCCCCATCACCCGGAGATGAGCGGTGACAACACGTTCTTCCATCTCGGCGACACGTGCCAGTCCAGCTGGATTCCAGGGTTAGCTATCGCATCAAGAAGAATCCTTCATTGGACCGGATGGCAGCCTATCCTTGTGTGATGAGCAAGGGGCTGTTGTTGCAGGTGTGTCACTGGGCACCATTTTGGAGTGTGTGATTGTATCATCTGAATCTGCACAGTTAGAAGGACCCATTGCAATTGCTGATGCAATTCGGCCGATGTGAGCCTGCCAGCCAGGGTCAGGATGGCATCTGAACTTGCTCGCACAGAGATGCGGCGAAGGTGCAAGGAGCTTTTTGGAGGCTGCAACCTGCTCCTCAATGGCAGATCCTTTTCGTCCCGGCGCCATCTTACCATCGGCGTCGAGCCAGATACCGCGGGGGTTGCTGATCAGCCAGAAGGTCTGGAATCGAGGAGGCACAGGAGGGTACCCATGGTGTTCAATGGAACCTTCAGTGAGTTTATGAGGCTCACAGGAAGCATCAAACGCAGCGCATATCCAGAGATAGTGGCTATTGGAGAGTTCTGCCTCTGCTACGAGCATGCATTGATCGTTCACTTGGTGTCAAGAGGTGCCAAATACTATGGGGTGCATCCTCTGGGTCATAGGCTGCAGCCACTACGCTTCAATTTCCCATCATTCTCCACGGAGGATACAAGGGAACTGTGGCAGTTACAGTCTTTGGGCGGGAGCTGTATGTGGAGCCTGCTGTATACCTGGAGGACCTTCTTGTGCTTGATGCGAAAGCTGTCAGACCCAGCCTCGACTTGGGCACTGCTGACACCAGCCTGCTGGAGTATGTGTCCAATCTGTTCTTTGTGCACTCTTGATTTTGAAAGGCTCGCTGCAACATTGCCCTTGTTATCAGTCATTCGCATTGCTTGGCTGTTTTGCTATGGCATCCTCTCCCTCCTCTTCTTCCAGTGAGCCTATCGCTGTGATTGCAAGGAGCTCGCAGGAGCTTGCAGCTGAGGAATTTGCCCCTGGCATCCCCTTACTTGCCAGAAGCACGGCGAGCTTGTCCTTGCCTGTGGGGTCAGATTTGATGCAGAGCTGGATTCTAGGCCATTGATTGTGGTATCCTCCCATGTGGCAACTACTGGCAAAGTATTGCACGTAGTCCCTGCGCCAGTCTGGGCCAATGGCATGATGTAGCCACAGCGCCTTGCTAACAGGGTACAGTCACACTTGGCCGCAGAGAACACCAGCAGGCAGGCCGCACAGAACGTGGCTAGTAAAAGGTGCAGCGCATCTATCGCTGAGGCAGTGGCACATGATGCAGCTACTGTTGCGAACTGGAACCTGGCAGGGGCGCAACTCACCATTATTGTTGCCACGCGGGGACAACCCCGGGTGTTTCATATCTCTCCGGACATTCCGTACCTCACGGTCTTGGCGAGATATATTGGCAACGAGTCCTGCCCACTGCCCCTGCGTGCGATCTGCCGAATGTCGGACAAATGCTTGCAGATTAATCTGGTCAGAAGCGGAGCGGCAACCGGGGACTGGTGCAAGCTTTGGTTGGGAGGCGGCATTCAATATTGCTGCAGGCGCGATGCACTGTACCCACTCAGTTGCCACATCAGGTGGGGAGTGAACCAGCTCATGGGACAGCCAATGGAATATGGAATATGGCTGCATTCCGTTCACCAGGGCAATGCCGGGGAGCGGCACAGAGTCGATCAACGAACGTGATTTTCGAGGGATTGCAGTCCGGCGGAGTCGTAGGTGCGCTGCCATAAGCAGATGCACCTACGGCCATTTTGGTTGTAGGTAGTCCTTCACTGTTATATACCACTTTGCTGGGCGACACCTTTTGGCTCCAGCATGGAGAGTGTAGTACAGGGCTTGCTGGAGAGGATGGAGCGACAGGAGATGCTCACGGCCTCACTCCGGGAGGAACAGTCAGTCATGAGGGAAGAATTGACTGCACTGCGAGCAGACCTGACCAGTGTAGCAGGTACCATGGACATGCGGGACAGCAAGTTAGCCACAAGGCTAGATGATGTAGATCTGCTGCTCGGCCAGCAATCTTCAAGACTTGCTGCTTTGGCTAGGCCAAGCAGGCTGCTGCGCAATCCAGGAAAGAGACCACTGCCGCTGCAAAGGCCCAGGCCGCCGCCAGCCAGGCCCCGTTACAATGAAGGATATCGGAAAAAGGTTACCGAGTCAGCCTTCGCGCTGGCTGAAGAAGAATTGTCCAGCATAGTGTACGGAGACCCCCCTGATGAGGGAAGCTGCGAAGACTTTGGGGCAGACTCTGACAGCAGCGGGCCTATAGTGCGGCCCTGCAGGCTGACCCTCACCTCCCCAGCAGGATTCCCCTGGAGCGACCTGCCTCCATGAAATGGTGCAACTAGCCCATCAGTGCAAATCGAAGGGGAATCGCGAGGCAAGTGGGTATCCCGGCATGATGGATTTTTTCGCAGCACTGCTCACGACACTTGTAGCATCGCTGCAACAGATCACTGGGAAAACCATTACATTCGAACACAGCCAGTCCACAAGAATCTTGGGACAGGTGTGTTCTGGCATCAATAATGTCACTGCCTCCATCGAAGCAGGAAGTCTCGATTGCCGCTTCATGTCGATTGTCCTTCTCAGGGACGTGGCGCAGACACCGCTGGGACCTCACCAGCTGCGGCAGCTGATGGAGTTGGAGGAATTCAAGCGCGCGATTGGCTATGTGGGGAAGCTATGGGTGGAGATGGCGAAGGTTCCGCTTCTGCCACCTGTCCTAATTGGTGCAATGGTGAAGGTCTCCGAATTCATTGCCTGGATGACATCGGAGGACATTGCCCATGAGCTTCATGTGCTTTCAGTGAGTACAGCATGTGGGAGAGTGGTGGAGAGCTGTGCCAATGCAGAGATGCGGGCGTCACTTTCTAAATTAGGCGAGTGAAGGTCAGGGGGCGTGGGACGGACCGCTTGTCTGCGCCTCTATTTGCTCCCCTCTCCCATTACTCCCCCATCCCATCCCCCTGCCCATCCCTCCTCTCCCCTCTCCCCTCCCCCTTCCATCAAGTCAGCTGTCGACAAATGACAGCAAAACCAAATATTTGGGATTTGTTTGTTTGGCATTGCGTCAATTTAAAAAATCTGGGCACTTGGGGCTGGAATCATACCGACTGATTGTGCGCCTACTCTCTGCGGCCCAATATATAGCCTGCAGATAGATCGCCGGGGATGCCTTCTGTGCCATGTTACTATAGGCAGCAGATTAGCAGTGGGCTGACAGCGGGAATCCTAACCCCAGCAAATCCGGGTGGGGTATTTCTGCAGTTTTCGTCTTTCGCCGATAGGCACAGGGATGCGGAGGAGCGGGGAAGAGTGGGGCATTATTTTTAAAATCCAGATGCTGGCGCGCGCCCGTGTGCCTCGAGAAGCTGGACCTCCGCAGAGAGGCGAAGCTCGATGTGAGCCACACCCCACAGAGACGTGCGCGCCAGAGTCTCCGCCAAAGACTCCACGGTGTCGTCGCCGAGCTTCACAATGCAGGAGTTGCCGATATCCACGCGGATCTCGGTGAAACATAACCTCTTCAATCATTGGTCGTCAAATCCAAGGCCTTCAGGCTTCCGCCCTCGCGGCAGCTGAGCGCGGCCCTTCCGTACTTCTTCATGATGTTGTTGACTGTGGCCACGCACAGTCGCCCATCCTTCGACTTCATTCCTGCATACACGTAGTCAACCCCATAGGTCGACGAGGCCAAGACCGTCTTGCCAGCCAGCCTCTGGAGCTCCGGTAGCTTCAACAGCACCACTGGGCCGAAGCGATCTTCGTCGTGTCTCCGAGCGATACGTTCGCATAGCGCCACACAGCTCCACCAAGCTCGGATTGCTTGATGTTCTCGACCCTCGAGCCGATCTTCGCAAGCGCGCCCAGCTTCGCGCCAGGAGCCAGGGAGGCATCCATGGCCACCGAGCACTCCCACGAGTCCAACACCTCCTGCGTGACCTCTTTGGCGACCGAGCGGGTGCGCATGTTGCTGGCCTTGCCCGCAGGGGCGCTTCGCGGTTTCTCGGTGGGGCTGGCGATGACCTCTCCAGATGTGGCCGCCGCGAGGGTAGTGAAGTACTGGGGCCTTTCGAACCCACACTCCAGCTCTCCGGCCAGGAAGCGCTTGTACTCATCGGCCGGCCCCGCTGCCGAGACATAGGGGGGGAAGATGTACTTGGCCTTGCCACGCGCAATCTGTTTGACCTGTGATGCAGGTAGCGCCCTCAGCCAGCCCGAGCTTCTTTATGGTCTCCTGTACCATTTCTGGCTGTGCGGACCAGGTCAGGCTGACATGGCCGTAGAGCTTGTGCCTAGCCACCAAGTACTCCTCCAGCTCATCGCCCCCCATTCCCCCGATCAGCATCAGCCGGCCATGTTCTTCTCCACCTCTGGCAAAGTCTGGCCCTTGATCTTCTCCAGGAGGTCACTGTCGACCTTGGTCTTTCCTGCCTTGAGCAAAGCCTGTAGGCGCTTCCGCTCTGCACCGACCAGTGGTGTAAAGCTAGACTCCACATTGGCATTCCCCTTTCAGCGACTCCAGGGTGAATCCCTCCGCGAATGCGTGGCTGGTCGACATCTTCTGTCCAGACTGGCAAAGCAAAAGAAGCAAAGGCGAAACGTACCTTGAGCCAAAATGGCTACGGTGACCGGCGCTATGCGCCGAGGTCTCAGAGCGCGAGCCATAGGCTGTTGCACCGCAACTATCATCTTCATTAGCCATTGTGCGAGCAATATTTGCATACTACTAGCAGGTGACTATCTCGGGTAGTATGGCATATTGTGCATTTGGAGGTGAGATTGATACCGGTGCTGCCGCTGCAAAGGCTGGCCTCATTTCCCCTAAGATGGATCCCTCCCTGGTGGTGGGGCGAAGCATATCATCCCAGATACGGCATGTGTGCCATACAGTCCGTGCTACCACACCGAGGAAAGCTGCAGATAAGTTTCTGGATTTGCCTGTGGTCAATAAGCAGAATGGCATGCAGTTTATGAGCGAGGTCAAGGAGAGGAGCTGTCTGGCTCTTCTGGCCGGCAACCCTCATGCTGCTAAGCTGTCTACATTTGTCCAGTACACGGCATGCCACAAGGGGGGTATCTCGCCTCCTCCCACCTTGCGCACCTCGGCCTACTGTGCACTCCCGGGTGCACTCATTCCCCCACTGGGGCGAAAGGCCGGACATGGGTATATCCATGCCACAGCTGACATGTTGCCTGCAGAAACGGAGGACAAGCCACTGTGTGAGCTTCAACCGGGGGGCTATGGAAGCGGCTTCCTTTGCCCGGTGACACCCCACAATGGCACCGGGAGAATGCTCCGGCTTTCTGCCAGCGCAAGGCCCAGTGAACCGAGGCCTGATGAATTGTGTGAGTTGGCTGCGGCGTTGCTGAGGGTTGTTGAGGCCAGGCAATTCAAGGTTGGGAGCTGGCAGCTGTGGGTCTTCGGAGTTGTGATGAGGCTTGCAGAAGAGTCGCTTAGCTATCTGGTGCGGGCACTGACAGACCTGAGGCTGACAAATAGATGTGGTGCGTCCCAGTTTCAAAATGTCCTCACATACTCTAGATTCTTAGATGCGATGACTGGCGTCGCCCCATGACTCACACATCAAACTCTAGGGATTCAAAATGCGAAGCCAGCTGTGATTGGACTTCCCATACTTTGGACGACGTCCCCAGATGAGATTTACCAGGCGTTTAGTTCGTGGGGATCAGAAAGCCACGATGGTGCTGGAAAATGGCGTGCAAGACCAACCCCCACCTCCGGCGTCACCAGCGGCGCCGCCGGGCTGCCGGCCGGGCCCGCGGAAGCCGGCGGCGGCACGGACGCGGAAGCCGCCGGCACCGCGGCCGCGCTGTGCTTGCGCTTGCCGGTCCTCAGCGCGAGGGTCTGGTTCCTGCTTCCCAAGCACGTGTCTCTTCAAGGAGAAAAAGCGGCTGGAAGGGGTTGCTTCTGGACGATTCCCCGTTTTCAAAGCTGTTTCAAAAGCTATTTCAAGAAAACCCATCTGGCTGCAAAGTGAGAGACACCCTACCTTTTGAGAAGGGATTGTCTCACCTTTCCGTCAGTTTGGACCAGTTCCCTTGCGCTGTTGAGTGGCAGAAATTGCACGTCAAATCGATCGGCTTACTTTCTGGTCACCTCTCAAGGTCCCAAACGCAGCTGCCCCATTCACGACTGAAGCAAATGGTCCTATGTCCACTCCCCACATGCTGCTTCAAGTGTTCCAAAAGTTCATGTGTGATGCAATCATCCAATCACCGATTCATGCAGGCCTATCATCCGAAGCCAACAAGCACAAAAGATGTGTATGTTGTTTTTTTGTTGAGATTCCCCTTTGGGATGACCAGGGTCCCCAAATCACAAGGCAAGCCCGGATCGGCTCCCTGGGCCGCCGGCTTGATGTCCTCGATCTCCTGCCGAGTTCGGGCAAAAGAAAAACGATTCGCGCGCGTCTTGACAGGAGCACGACCCAAGCAGCAGGGGACATGACGTGGTCTTCAAAAAGCTATCCACCTGAAAGCCAACCCTAAGCCCAAAGTCTCCCGAGTGCCGGAATCCGTGTCCTTCTTGTTGCGATCGATCTCCCCCCGGGTCCTCAGCAAGCGACACTAGGCACCCGTTGGCGCTTGGAACTGCGGAACATGAATCAAGCCAGTTGGGTGGAAGGCTTGGCAACACTGATCCAGAATCGCGCACCAATCGAACATGCATGCCTGGAAAAATAAATACGTGTATGTCATATGCACTGAGTGTGTATCAATGGTGGATGTTACTGTACACCCCAAAAGAAAAAATCAACAAGTCCGGCGTTCGACACATGGCCAAAGAAGTTGTGGTCAAAGTATGCTGCTTCCCGGGCACAAAGCAAACACGCGACCTGCCGTTTAGGGGATGCGTTTGCCCAAGCAAAGGGTCTTGTCCTGGACATTCACATCAAATGCCATCAAAAAATATCATCGATTCCAGCTCAGCACACATGTTGTGTGTTGTCCTTACAAACAAGTTCGAGCGAAGCGTGGATCCTGTTTTCTATGACTTCCAGACGTTTGCCTCTTCACGAGAGGGAAATCGAAATCGATGTGAGCCGAGCCTCGAGTTCCCTTATGGCTTAACCCATCCGACCCCTCGCTTGCACCTTTCGCCGCTCATCGGGGCCCCGGCTCCTTGAGGTTTTGACCCAGCTCGGTGATCCTCGGAACGGATTGGAAATGAAAAAGTGAATTGAGAAAAAAACGAAACAAGCAATAAGCAACAATAAGCAACAAAAAGCAGTCATAAGCAATCATAACCAATCATAAGCAAATCCAAAAACATGGAAAAGAAGCAAAGGTCTGAAGGCAGAACCCTATCAAGAAAGAAACATTGCACGCGGACGCTAATAGCCAAGGGCGACGCTGAGACAAACGCCTGGATGCCTTCTACATCCAACCAATGGCTGCAACCTGAAAGCGATTTAAGCGCGGGGCTTCTTTGACATCTTCTCATTCTCTGCATCCACCTCGACGTCCACTGAATTTCTTGAGCTCTTGGACATGTAACATAGTCACACCGCTGAATCTCACATGCCTGTAACAATTGCGAAATCTCAACGAAGAAGCGTATGCCCTACACACGTCAACTTTTTCACGTCGACCTCGTCTCAAAAGCTCACAAAGGCACGCCGGCATGTTGCCTCCCTACCAGAGGCCCCTTTGGGGATCTCATGAATCGAGCCCACAGTGCCCCGGTTGAAACCGGCTCATGAAGGAAACCGAAAAGAAGACAGAAGACTCTCTGCAATTTCTTGAGATAGAAAACACATGATCTATCCAGCACCGTGATCACCGAGCCACTCCTATGGCTCCAATGCCTGCAAAGCCCAACGAAACCAATTGGGCAAACTGCGAGCGAACCCCTCCCGGCCCCCAACTTGCGAGCGAGCGGACCTGCTCTGCATACTTCTCCAGCTGCGCAATCCGCTGCCCTCGGCCGAGAGCGGAACGGCTGGTTGCAGCCGACACTCGGGCGGGTGGCTGGGCGAAATTTGGCTCCCGAGTGCGGGTTGCCAAAGTTACGCACGTCGATTGAGACCCGTGGGGGAGGATGGCACCGGCAAGAAGTCCGGCAAAGGGGCCGAAGGCCGTGCTTGCCCACAGCTTGGCTCTCCAGGAAACATGCTCTCCAGGGTTGATTCCCTAAAAGGTTTGTGAATAAAGGATCCACTAGCCATGGTGGGACCAGAAAAGTGACACAAGGGAACACAAACGCCACATATGTCACAAAATTGGGGCCCATCCGAGTGGTTTGTGTTCTTTCGGTTTCCGCGTTTGCTCTACCACCGAGGGGAGGTTCCCGCTTTTGAGAAAAAAACAAACCTTTCAACAGACTAGGAAATATGTGACAAGACCGAGACCAAAAAGCCAAGCAAAAACTGACAACCAACCAACACCTACAAATAAAAAGAAGTACTTCATCAAAAGCCAAGTTGATCTAACCCGGGGAAGAATTAAAAGCACTCAGGGCTCCCCGCGATACTGCAGCCTTTTTTGCCGCTCTGCAGCAAGCTGGATGCGCAGAACCTCTCAATCAAATCGAAGCCTTCCAGCTGGTCCCGTCTCGAATACAGCTGAGTTCTACCCTCTTCACC
Organism: Effrenium voratum; assembly: GCA_963377175.1. Taxonomy (NCBI): domain Eukaryota; class Dinophyceae; order Suessiales; family Symbiodiniaceae; genus Effrenium; species Effrenium voratum. Next base: position 330,133 of record CAUJNA010003820.1, read on the forward strand.
TTGGTTTAAAAGGGAAACATCGAGACAGCAAAAGGAAGATTTTAACGTCCCTGCAGATTGACACGTATCCAGACCAAATATGATGGCAGAACTCGTACTTGTCCAGGAAAGCAAAGCGCATTTGGCAAGCCAAGTCCAGAGATGACAACCCTCTTGTTGCAAGAGCATGAGAAAGGGCGCAGCAACCGCCGAATCAAGCCAGGGCAAAGCCCAGTTTTCAAGACGCGCTTCTTTCAGGACACGAAGATGTTGCTGAAGCGCAGAAGGGATGAGTGAACGCTACTGTGGCTTCCAGCCCCGGTTCTCATCAAAGCTGGGCTCCTTATAGTTCCTCTTTGAACATCCCCCGAACGGAAACTCACTGAACATGTCCCAGGATGATGTTTAAAACATATCAATGTAAAAGCGGGAAACAGAGCTGAACCCTGTAGCACATGCACATACGGCTGGGTAAAAAATATAAACAGAAATCAAGCGCACCCCTTAGAAGGGCACCTGTTGGCAGGACATAACCCGAAAAAAGGGTACAAACTTCAAAACCAAACACACCCACTTAGATCCGGGATCACATGATCTTGGGAAACCAAAGGCCACAAGGAACCACCAAATTTGGCGTGCCCCCCAACTATGAAAACGCGATACCCTACCTCCGATTCCCCTCGCTTCAACGCCTGCATCTTCTCCTCGCTCAGCTGCCGGGCGATCTCCGAGTTCTCCTCCAAGAGGTGGGCGCACTTGTCCCTGGCACGCGCACGCGAGCAGGCGCATCCGGAGCAATCTGATCTGTGGGGTACTTGTTTAAGCATCGACCATACCTTGTATGGGCCGGCCACCGACTCGAAGGGGCCAAGCAAAAGGAGACCATAGCATTCCTCTGTCTGAGCTCTTCTCGGGGAATGTCGCGCCTTTCCTGGCTCAGTCACTTTAGAAAGGAACCCAAAAACAACACGGAAGAACTTGTTTCCCGCGCTGCGTCCGCTGAAATGCACTCAAAACAGGACAAGTGTTCCTGCGCATGTTACTTGGAAGCAACAATGACATGATTGCAGGATGCCCAGGGATGAAACACCATGAGACTTCAAACACTTATGCCACTCAGCCAAGTCCTCGCAAGACTTGCGACATCCCTTCACCTGCTTCCAGGCATGGCTGGCCATGTGGGCCCGCGCGTGCCCCCTAGACGCGCAGCTCCTAGGCGCGCGCGCAGACCCTATTCTACCGCGTTCCGCCTGGCGCGCCGCAAAACAACAGCCCGCCTCAGCCCATCGTCATCGCTGTCACCCTTCGCAGCCGCACATCAACTGCACCCACTGTTGCGATCACCAGCCTGTTCCGCGCCAAGCCACCCGCGCGCTCCGCCGCGCGTCCCCCGAGCCCTTTGTGAATCCAATCCCGGGCCCTTTTCCGAGGCCCCGCAGAACAGAACGCACCCCCGTCAGCCCACCGGCCATTTCGGGACCCACGCGCAACCACACCATAGCCCCGGACGAGGTACACCTTCACAAACACGCGCGGCACGGGTGCCCCCCGCATAGATTGAACGAAACGAGAACCCAAACATCAAAAATGGTTGGGAAAATGCAGAAACCATCGCACGGCTCGGGTAGCAAAACGCATCCCCCTCCCCAACTGCAAGCGAGCGGGTGTAGCAGCAGCTTCTTGCCCTGGATGCTGTTCGGCTGGAACCTCAGCGAAAAGGCGCCTGTGAGGGGCGGACTGAAAACTGGTCCAAACCGAGCACCAAGCAAATGGTTCCAACAGCCAGCTCCTTCTCCAAAAACCACCAAGCGTCCAAAAACCCCTTTATTGAATGAGGTTTCTTGCTGAGGGTACGCATTCCAGAGGTCCTGAAGGGAAACCAAGGGTTTCGGGGAGCCAAAAAAAGAAACACCCCTTCCAGTGGCCCAAAAACCTAGCCCAAAGGAAACCCAAAGCTGGAAACCCATTTTATGGGAAGAGCCAAGGAGAGCAAGGAGAGCAAGGAGAGCAATTGATTAAAAGAGAAACCACCCCATTTTGGGAGGGCATTCCCCAGAAAGACCCACCCTCTCTTTGGCTGCCGGCTGTGCGTTCTGCAGCTCTTCGCGGACCCGAGCCATCTCTTGGTCCTCGAGGCGGCATGGCATGCGAAGCCGAAGCCACCACACCATCGCAGCAAGTTCTTGAAACAATGAAACACTTTGTTCTTTCATTTTTTGGTGAGAGCATCAGTCACTGAAGTGTCCACATGTTTGGCACTGTTCTCGTGCAAAACCTGATGCACGTCAACATGTCCCAGATGTTTGTGCCAACGCGTGTGGCGTGTGCAAGCATCCAAACGGACGCCCTTCACATACACCATGAGCACAATAAGTTCACTGACACCTCTAAGCCACAACAAGCCATTGACGTCCAACAGCCGGCCTCCGCAACCAAAAACTCAACAAAAATACGCCAACCCATAAACACGCCTCAACCAAAAACATCCAACCAAACACACCAACGGCCACAACCACCGAGCCTTCCGACTATGCATATCGATCGAGTCCTGGCCCCGCAACCGCTGACGCACCAGGCCCAGCTCCAGATTCACCGCACCGTCCACGTAGGCGCCCCGCAGGGAGTCCTCACTCACCCGACCAAAAATGTCGGGCGCAGGAGTACCTCCTGGCTTGGAAAACGAGGGTATTCCCCTTGTGTTGCAGCGTGTTCCATTCAACTGGGGGTGGTTTGGGGTAACCCGAAACCGCAACCGCCGCACCGGTACGCGGCACGCCTTCCGGTTGTCGTCGAAGGTATGGAAGGCTTCCGCACACTCCAGGCTCCTCGCAACCAGTAGCTCAATCCCTTCCAGTATAGGTTTTCCAAATGGAAGTCATCAACAACCTGGCATTCAAGGAGTCAACCCAAGAGGAAAGCTTTCCGCGCCCCATTTGCTCCAGACTTCCGCAGACTTCAGCTACAATTGTTTGCTTTTCTTGCGGTTCAGCGTTTCTGTGAAACACTTGTGGATCACATTCCTCAAGGGCTTCCACATTCAAAAAGTGTATTGCCACTTCCTAGTTGCCTAAGAGACTGGTGGAAAGTAGAGCCCATCCTAGGATGCTTTCTGCCAAACCATGGGTATCGATAGTGTTTGGGCGGCCTTGTTGCTTCTGTTGCTTCGTTTACAGCTTGCCTTTCAATAACCACCCGTGAATTGTGCTCTTTTGGAGATCGTCGGCGTTGGCATGTAGAGAGGGGGAGTGAGAATATGCACATGCACAGAGAGAGAGAGAGAGAGAGAGAGAGAGGGACACATTTGTCTGCATATATTTAGACACGGATGCTCATGATGTTACAATTGTGGCACTGCCCATCGTGGTCCAGAATCACAATAGCAGCAGAACTTCAAAAAGTGGGCGTGCAATAGGCGGAAATCGTTTGGATTGCACGTTGTTCGGCTACTCGCAAAGGTCATGTCCAATGGTCAAAGAGTATGGGAAACCCTTCCAGTGAATTTCACCCTCTTCCCATTGGGGGTTTCCCCACTCACTCTTGTTTGTTTCTGCGAAGGGCTAGTTCCTAGCAGACTCCTTCGGCGTCATTTTTTGGGAACAGGAGGGATGCAACCAGAGTCAACCACTGGATTCATTGAAGTGGTTGCATTTCAAAAAGTGGGTTGTCAATTTGCCTTTGAAACACCTGTCAAACGGATTGTTTCGAAACCAACATGAAGCCATGGTTGGGTCGATTCCTAGCTTTGGTACGGTCACACTGTCGGAATAAATTGCGATCACGCGGCAACAAAGCATCTTGCAAAATGTGTTTGGTTGTGTGAGAACAAAGCGGGCACCATATGTGGCCCATTTTTTCAAAGCATGCCAGCACAAGCCAATCATTTGGAAGGGGTCCAACTGGTTTTGACGCATCACCGCTGCACAGCATCTCTTTGTTCACTCGCTTGCGGCAGTATGGCAGGGCAATTTCGACAAGAGTCCTTGTGTTCTTCGGGCATCTGTGTTAGGAAGTTATTTGAAGCCTCAAATGGACACTGTTTGGTTTGGAAAGCAAGCATTGGTCAGCTTTTCAGACCTATGTTGGATCGTTGAATCAACCCCACTCACCCCCATCCGAGCAACCCGGCAGCTTGCGCATCTCCCGCTCTCGCTGAGCCTAGGCCAACTGGATCTCTGGGTGCCTTCATTCAAATATGTCTGTTATATGGCTGTGGGTCAAAACCCTGTACCCCTGGTGAACATCAAAATAGGTGGTACATGGAGGCATAGGTTGTGACCCATGGCCATATATACATTTGTTCCACTTATTTACACTGCACATCTCGGCCATCTCTGAATAAATCCATCGGCCAAAACATATGGAGTGGCAGTCCGGCTGCCGAAAACGCACAAGGTCTTTTTCTGGGCGTCCCGAATAAACCCTCACTTGCGTATATTGTACGCAGCAAGCAACCAGATCCATAAATCGTGCAGTGAGGGATGAGTTTCTCCCACCGAAGACCGACACATGCCAGGTGTGCATAGCGTTGCAAAGAGCCGTTTCGTGGCGCTGTCATCTCAAGGTCCAGGTCACGAAAAACCGTGCAACCGAACCAACAAACCTGACTTCTGGTCGGAGCAATTTTGTCTCCTACGGGGACTAGCCCCATGATTTTATCATTGTCAAAGTCACCCCCCGACTGGGTTGAGGGGAAGCCACCAAATTCCAGCTGACTTTGAGAACCCCCAGAAACAGAACGACCCCGACAAAAGCGCCGACGTAGCTTCGGCCCCCGGCAAAGCGCGAGAGCATGGCATACTCGCGCCGCTGAAACCTCGGCGAGGCAGTGAGACCCCCCTGGTGAGCCCAAACCTGACCGCATAGGTTTTTTGGCTGGCTGGACCACAAGCACCTTGTGTTCAAATTGGGTGACCTGCTCAATAGGCAACAAATGATCGGCTCCTTTTGGATGCTACATGCTGGTCCTTTGGTGCAAGCTGTCGCAACTCGTTTGTTTCTGCAGCAGAACCAGATCCGACAAGCCAAGGTCAACATTCAGCAAGCATCCTACTGCCCAGCAATCCACATTGGATTTTAGTGAGTCATCTCCCTTTTATGGTAATTCAGTGAGGCAACATGTTTTTGAGTGCTGAGGGCAAAAATTGCGGGCTGACACCCCTCCCAGGCTGGAAATCTGGGCTGAATACTAGCGAAGTGCTGCCCACCGTTCACTTGCTGGTTCCCAGTAGACAATGAAGGAACGCCCGTGCAAGAAAGATCCGTTGCGGTTCGTTCCCAAAACTCTTGCTTCCCATGTGCCCAAATGTCCAACAAAGAATGGGGAAGGTCATACCCTCCACCCTTCTCAACATCCGACGTCCTTCCCAAAAAACGCGATCCACTTTCCCAAAACCGCTGGTTCACCTCTCTCCCTTTTGAGTCCACCCGTCTGTCTTTTTCCCCCCCCGCCCGCCCGCCAAAAAACAACCGGGAATCACCGAGCCGCTCCAGGATCTTCTCTGTGAGGTCCTCCTGACCGCCAAAAATGGAACCGCCCCTCTGGAAAAACAAACGCACCTTGAAAAAAGAAGATCCCCTGAGCTTCAAAACAAGATCCGGCGCATGTGTAAGTCTGTAGCTTGCTATGTAAATGAAAGGCATCCCGGCATCCCTGGCTGTCAATGGGAGAAGGAGGCAGCTGAACGCATAGGCAGGTCGCTCAAACGACCTCACCGCAGCTTCTCATTATTAGTAGCCTTGCTGCACAGCGGCCAAAGTGGGGGGATTCCCACACTCCTTACCACGTTCCCTCTTCACCGCGAAACCATCCCTTTTGTCATATGGAAAGTGATAAAAACAGCAATAAAACCCCAAGATTCACTCCCAGGATGTGCAAACTCCACCAAACCGCTTTCCTTGCAGCTTTCATCCTGCCCCTCAGCCAGCTGATGTCGCCACCTGCATTTGTGTGTGTGTGTGTGTTTTTGGGGAACTCCCTTTGGTCGGTTTCAAACTGGCAAATGAGACTGAGGCAATGTCTACCCAAGAACATCGGCCGCAGCAGCTCTGCTCCTCCTTCGCCATGTTGGCTCAATGGTTTGCACACGATGCGCCCGGGTGATGTGGAAGCAAAGCTTGAGGCTAACTGTTGTATTGCCAGCACGGGCTGAAGTATATCTTTAAGCAAAAGGGAGCTAGCATCCAGGACGTGAATAAGGATGTTGCCAACATGTTAGCCGCATGTGCAGTCTTTCACAAAGTTGCACGAGATCAAATGATCCAATGGTATGTCCTGACATACAGGTCCCCCCGAAATCGTTTCTTTCATTTTCCTGTGATACAACGCTCAAGGGGATACCTTCGACAAAACACACACCCATATGCCTGGACTTGATTGAGGAATGTCCCGCTACAGTTTTTGAGCAGCGCAAAGCGGCGACGGAGCGGGAGGCACTGGAACCATCTCGCTTTCGGTGCAAGCATGGTCAGCCAACGCTCGAGCAACAAAATGAAGTTCTGCCAACAGTGGATACGGTTGGCAACGTAACAACAACAGCAACCCCGTCAGAAACCAGGTGTGGGCCCGATTTTCTCGGACCCGTTTTGCAAAGCTTTGACACACGCCGGACAGATGTTTCTCGTTCGGACACAGCTGACAGCCCATTTTGAAGCTTTGACGCCTCCAATTGCTCGGCATAGTTGTGTAAAAGCCTCGCATGACTCCGTTGTCAGAGCCATCAACCGCAGAAGGAAGATCAAGCAGGTGTACTCGGACGATGGTCCAGAACTGATCAACGCATGCGTGGAATTGAAACTGAACCACGACCTGTCCTTGCCCGGACGACCACAGAACAATTCCCTTGCTGAAAGAACAAATCAATTCATCATTGACCAGACTTCGGCTTGTCTTGTACATGCCGGTCTACCCACGTGCTACTGGGTGCAGGCCATCACCACGCTGTGCCATCTGATGAACGTCGAAGAGGTGAGTGGATCAAGCGCTTGGTTGAGGCTGCATGGTGAGGAGTTCAAAGGCGAGAAGATACCGTTTGGTGCGCTGGTGGACTTCAAACCGAGCGAAGCGCGAGGAGAGAAGAGGGAGAACTTTGAGCCAAGGGGGGAAACTGGTATATTTGCTGGATATGTGCTGAGTACCGGGATGCATTGGGCGAACAAGTATCGGGCTTGGGCCCTCACTGCGTTTGCAGGTGCAGAACTGAACATCAAGAAGGCAAAGGTTCCACCTCGATTGAGAATGCCACATCAAACGGAGAGGATGATTCTCAAATCACCTCTGACATTCCCAATACAACAGAAATACAAGGCTGCCAACGAAACTTTGGAGGGAATAGAGATGTCCGTCGGTCTGGATGCACGTGATCGCCTGATCGAAGATGAGGACTACGAGCCCGAGTTATTGCAGAGTGACGAAAAGCGACTGCTTGACGATGAGGTCGATCAGATCGCTGGTCTACTGCTTGACGAAGGTCCGGAGATGCTTGTCGGAGATCGGGGGGATCATGTAGAAGAAGAGGGTGCTAGACCGAGCTCGTCAAAAGGGAAAGGCGATGGACATGACAAGGGCGATGAAGAAGTTGTGAAGCCCGACCTTCCACATGTGTCAGCTGGACTACCTGGGGATGGCATAACGTACATCAACGATGATGGCAGGGAGGTTAAGATCGACAAGGCCGGAAGACCGTATCCCGTTGGGAAGGACGGCTTCAGGTTGATGAAGACAACAAGACCTCCAGAATACACTCCTGATGAATGGGCAATGATGAGGAAATACTACACCGAGGAGGAGAAAGCCAAGGTGAAGGGTGGTGGCAAGAAGAAGAAAGACGGACCCAAGAGTAAAGAATCTGAGATTTCTGCGCCAGCTGAGACGCGGACATTGCAGATGCCCGGTGGTAAGAGAATTCGAGCAATGCTTCGAAACCGCTGGGGTGGAGTTGAATGGCAATACAATTGGGGATTGCGGAAGAACGTGTCAAAGATCAAGAACCCACAGGATGGGAAACAATTGGCCGAGCTTGATTGGGTCAGGATAGTTGTAAATCCTGTTGACGGAGTGGTTGTCCTTGTGGATTCCAAGCAATCCCAAGATGTCGTGAGACGAAATGTTCAGCTTGAGAAAGAATTTGTGTGTCTGGTAGTAATATACGCCTGGAAGTTCAAATCTGAGGAGCGACCGAGGTCGACTCTCAGAGAGACGAAGCTGAATCGGAATTTTGACACCGCGGTTGGAATTCCAAGCTTCCGACCCGAAAAACCCAGGTGCGTGCCTGGTGCGTGCCTGGTGCGGGCCTGGTGCGGGCCTGGTGCGGGCCTGGCGCGGGCCTGGTGCGGGCCTGATGCGACTGAGAGTTTCCAAAAAAAATCAGGGTGCGGGCCTGGTGCGGGCCTGGCGCGACCGAAGCCGTTTCAGGTCGTGAGAAGCACAAGTGTTGCTTGTGCTTTTAAGGTCACCCACGACGGGGTGACACGTACTTGTGGAAACTTCTCCGAACGGCCGGAACGGCCGGAGTTCGGACTGAATGGTACTCAACTGCGCTCGCGGCAGGAATCGAGCCCCGTGCGGAGTAAGAAGCAGTAAGTTCCTTGGCCGACGCCTTAGCCACTGGACTAAGGCGTCGGCGAAAACATATGTAAACATGTTTGAAGGACCTGTCACCGGCAACATTTTGGAGGTCCTGGACAACGGAGAGGTAACTGACGGCACGCACGTCACCGCAGGGCAGCTGGCCCTGGCTCTGACGCCCTACGCGCAAGTGGCAGACCTGGCAGTGAACACGGCAGCCTCCGGCAACAACGCAGCCATCCAGTCCCTGGACGACCGCAGGGCTGGCCTCGAAGCTGGACAGCAGCGCACTGGCGCCGGCCATCGCGCCCCTGCTGCGGCTACGCGCCACCCGAGGAGCTGAGGCTGAGGCTCACGCACACGAGCGGGACAGCGACAAGTACCACGCCGTCCGCACCATGCTGAACGACCTTCTCAAGCTGGGGGCGCACCAGCCGCTGAGGGGCCATGGGTCGCCGGTGCCCTCGTTGTCGCTGTCCTCGCCAAGCTCTTCGCGCGGCGCCCTGCAGACAGGAGAGCCCATCGTGCGATGTAGCGCAGCAGGAAGTGGAAGTCGTAGCCGTGGGCGTCTGGGCCGCGATGTTGCAGGAGTGGCACAGCGCCCCGAGATACTGCCCGGTGCCGTGGCAGTGGTGGAGCTTCTTCTCAGCGGTCTCGAAGGACGCGAGGCACTTTCTGCAGTCAGTGGTGGCCCTGTGCTCCAGCTCCTCCCTCCGGGTCACGCGGGCCTAGAATTCGGCGTTTCCAGGTGAGGTAGTGGTCGGTGCAGGCCACGATCAAGCAGGGCGACTACAGCCACCTCTGCCTCCAAGTCCTCTGCAAGTCGGGCGAGAAGTGCCTCCACATGAGCTGGGGCGCGCTGAGGTTCGTGGACAGCATGAACGTCTTCCCCACGAGCCTGGCCAGCATGATCGACGACCTCAGGGCCTGCACCCACAAGCAGCTGTCGGAGCTCTTCCCGCTGATGGCCTCGCTTCCGAGCTGCAGCTGCGCACGCCGACCGACTCTCCGCCCCAAAGACGGCCTCTCAAACAGCGGCGGACGCACTGCGACCTGGAGCAGGCGTGGGACTGCATCCTGCGCAAGCTGTCCATGCCCTTCGAGCACTTCTGCGGCGCCGAGGCGTGGGAGATGCCCGCGGTGTGGGAGCAGCACTGCTACGACAGCGTGCTGGCGGTGAGCGCAGAGGACCACCGGCTGGCCGTCAGGGAGACCTTCCGAGAGTTCCACGACTGCTACTTCCACACCGACGTTCTGGCCCTGGCGGACGTGATGGAGAGCTACCGGGACTACTTCCGGGCGCAGTCGGGGCTCGACCCCATCCACTACGTCACGCCTGGCCCGCGAGACTCCCATTCACCTCATCACCGACGAGCAGGCCTACGCGGACGTGCGGTCCTCTGTCATGGGTGGGCTGAGCTGCATCTTCCAGCCCTTCGCTCAAGCCAACAACCCCAAGCTGGGCGAGGAGGACTACAACTCCGAGCGAGGAGCCCGTCAGCTGGATCTCGTACTTGGACTTCAACGCCATGTACCCGGCCGCAATGACGCTGCCCATGCCCAACGGCCCCTGCGTGACGGTCGCCCTGCCGGAAGAAAACGCAGCAAGACTGAGCTGGCTGCACAAGACGTGCCTCTCGGGGCTGAACTGGGAGTCCGACTCCGAGGAGGTGAGCTACCTGCTCCTCGTGGACTACGACTTTCCCCCGGAGGTGGACTGGGCTCCCCCCGCGCGCATGAAGGTCGGGAAGGGCCTGTCCGGGCCGCACACCGCGGACAAACATGGCGGAGCGCCTTGGCCTCTCCCCGTGAAGCTCGTGCGGAACGTGCTGGGCGCCAGGATCTGAAGGCTGCGCAGAGCCCACCGCTTCGCCTGCAGCCCCTTCATGGCGGGCTTCATGGAGCTCAAGCACAGCGAGCGGAGGCAGCTTAAGACGGCGGGGAGCGTGGTCGCCGAGAAGGTGGTGAAGCTCACCCAGAACGCCATCTTTGGCCGCTGCTGCATGAACCCCGACAAGTTCAGGAACACGAACGCCACGTGGACCCGGCCAAGTTCGAGCGGGCCGTGGGCAAGAGCTCCGTGACGAACTTCAAGCTCCAAATCAACGACTCGCAAGGTTCCTGGCCTTTGTGGAGACGCTTAAGACGAACCGCAGCAAGGCCTTCATGAGCGTGCCCACCCAAGTCGGCGCCCGCGCGCTGCAGCTCTCCAAGCTTATGATGGAGAAGGCCTCTTCTCCGCCAGGATCCTGGAGTACGTGGGCCTGCGCTCCAAGATGTACAGCATCCTCACGGTCCAGCCCGACGGCGCGCGCAAGAAGAAGCGCAAAATCAAGGGCGTGCCGAAGAAGGCGGTGACCAACGTCCGGCATCTCGAGTGTCGGGAGGTGCTGGAGGAAGGCAGTGAGCGCAGGGCGGCCTTCACGCAGCTGCGCAGCCGCGCGCACGAGATCGCCGTGGAGACCGTCGAGAAGAAGTCGCTCTCGCCCTTCAACGACAAGGTCTACGGCCTCGACGCTCACAACTCGCGCCCGCTGGGGCACTGGCGCAACCTGGAGCAGCTGCGGATGCTGGGCGCTTACGCTCCGCCAGGCTCCGCGCCCTTCAACCGTGATGGAGTTTCTCGTGGGGCCCCCGCCTCTAGGGCCCGCTCCGACACTGCCGCTGCGGCTGAGCTGCTGGGCGTAGACTGTTGGAACCGGAAAAAAAAGATCCCGAGCTCTCGTTTTCTCGCCTTCTCGCTTTCTCGCTTTCTCGATAATGCTTATTCGATCCGCCGCAGCTGCTCAAGATGACTTTCTCAGCGGCCTTCCGATGCGTGCAGGCATGGCTTCTGGAGAAGCCCGCCGCGTGGGCGGACAAGGACGCTCCCTGCCTTGCGGCTGCTCTGATGGCCCAGCGGCCTCCCTACGAGCGGCCTCGCAAGGACGCGCTGCTTGAGGCCGAGCGCTCGCACCGGCATCTCATCGCAGCTCGATAAGGAGCTCCTCAATGAAACTCTGTGCCGCAAGGAGCGGGAGCGAAACAACAAAAATCTCCGCTGGATGCTGGACCGCAAGAACGAGTTGCTCAAGCAAACCCGCAAGCGAGCGGTGCAGGCGGAGTGGCTTGTTGGGGAGCTGGAGCGCAGCAACAGAATTCTCTGCCAGCGGGCGCCTTGGCGAGATCCTCGAGCGAGCGCGCTGATCTTGAGAACGCGCTAAAAAAGATTCCGAGCTCTTGTTTTCTTGCTTTCTTGATAATGCTTATTTCGATCCGCCGCAGCTGCTCAAGATAACTTCCTCAGCGGCCTTCCGGTGCGTGCAGGCATGGCTTCTGGAGAAGCCCGCGGCATGGGTGGGCGAGGACACTCCCAGCCTTGCGGCCGCTCTGATGGCCCAGCGGCCTTCCTGCGAGCGGCCTTGCAAGGACGCGCTGCTCGAGGCCAAGTGTCTGTACCACCGGCGTCTCATTGAGCACCTCTATAAGAACATCCACTGTAAAGAGCAGCGCTGCAAGAAGCCGAACTTCGAGAACAGAAATCTCTGGCAGCGCCACCGCAACGGGATTATCGCGCAAGAGCGCGCGCAAGCGGTGAGGGCGGAAGAGCGCGTTGGGGAGCTGGAGCGCAGCATCGACATTTTCCGCTGGCGGCTGGAGCGCCGTCGAGGTCCTTAAGGAGGAGAACGAAGATCTTCGCAAGCGGGCGTGCTGGCAGAGGTGCGCGTTGATGAACTTAAGAAGGATTTGGACAGGGCGAGGGGAGCGCGGTAAAGAAAAAAAGCCCGCCAAATGCATTGAATGGTCCAAATGCTCGAACGGTCTTAAAAAAACCCGCCGATGACTTCCTCGGCGGCCTTTCGATGCGTGCAGGCATGGCTTCTGGAGAAGCCCGCCGCGTGGGTGGGCGATGACACTCCCAGCCTTGTGGCCGCTCTGATGGCTCAGCGGCCTTCCTACATGCGGCCTTGCAAGGATGCACTGCTCCAGGCCGAGCGTCTGCACTGCTGGCGTCTTATCGCGGGCCTTTGTGGGGAGCTCCGCATTGAAACTGCGCGCAGTAAGGAGTGGGAGCGCAAGAAGATAATTCTCCGCAGGCAGCTGGAGCGCAGCTACGATCTTAGAAAATCTAGCGGGACTGCAGATGGTGCAGGAGCACGCTTATCTGCTTGAGGGGGGGGGTCAACCGTGAGACTTGGCGCCGTGAGAAGCTGGAGCGCCGCATCGCGATCCTCAAGGAAGAGAACAGAAATCTTTGCAGGCGAACGCTCTGATGAGCTTGGACTTGCGCAAAGAAAAAAAAAAGCCCGCCAAATGCTCGAAGGACCCAAATGCTTGAATGGTCTTAAAAAAAACCCGCGCAGCCGCTTTAAGCTATTATGACTTTCTTCAAGGCCTTCCGATGCGTGCAGGCATGGCTTCTGGAAAAGCCCGCCGCGTGGGTGGACGAGGACGCTCCCTGCCTTGCGGCTGCTCAGATGGCCCAGCGGCCTTCCACCAAGCGGCCTCGCGAAGACGCGCTGCTTGAGGCCGAGCGCTCGCACCAGCGCCGCCGCATCGAGCTCCTCAACAAGCATCTGCTCGGTGAGAAGCGGAAGTCCGACGCCTTGAGAAATGCCTTGTTGCAAACGTGGACCTGAAGGAAATCATAAGTGAGGCCCTGCGCTGGTTTAAGGCTCATAAGACGTGGAGCGGAAAGTGGGACGCGTGGGACGCGGTCCTAGATTACGGGGGCCCGTTCGAGCCCCCCGACCCGACGTGAAGAAGCTCGTCAGTGAGTGGCGGGCGCAGCTGTAGGACAAGTAGAGACGTAGAGGCACAGAGAGCATCAAAAAGGAGGTGGGAGCCTGGGGCCTCTCTGTAGCCTCCGCTGGCGGGGCTGCACCTCCAGCCCCCACGGTTTGGGAGCTGAGTTTTTGGGGACTTTTCGAAGATCCCTGCGCACCACCTTTTCCGGCCACCCCTCCAAGCCAAACCTTGCCCCCATCTTCCCGCTCTCGGCGGAGGCTACCCTGTTTACCTTTTTGCTCCAGGCTATCTCGCCCCTGCTTTCGATCGGCTTAACCCTGATCCAAACCATATCTCCGACCTTGATTTCCGGGCGGGTCACCTTGTGCTTGGCCCTGCGCTCGATTGCGCAGAGCAATCTCAGCCATTTCGGGGTCAGAGTAGGCTAGGTTCGGCGCCACCTGCGTGGTAGCGTGCTTCCTTCCGTTGATTTGGCTCAAGATGTCAGCCAGCATAAGGCGCCACTGCCCCCGCCGGCCCGCTCCGGCTGCTATGCGACGCAACATGGCCTCCTTGATGGCGCGGATGGTGCGCTCCGCAAAGTAGGCGTGGCCCCTGGTCACCTGCTTCTCGATGTCCCAGAAATCCATGAACTCCCTCTTGAACTTGGAGCCGTCGTCGGAGCACACGTTGGCCGGCACCCCCAGGGCTTGGAACACCTTCTTCATGCCCGCCGCGGTGGTGGTTGCAAGCGGCTCCGCGGCCACTTTTTTGGTCAGCGCATTGATGGCCACAGCATGAAGGGGTAGGGCTTGCCCCCGAAGGCCTTCATGTCGGCCAGGTCCACCTGCAGCTGGTTCAAGAGGCACGAAGCTGTTGTAGCCTCTCTGCGGCCGGCCGTCCAGAAACGCCTTCACCTTCTCTCTGGAGATGCTGGGGTCGCGCACCTGAGCCTGCTGCAGCGTCTGCGCTATGCTGCCGAAACCGGTGCGGGGATCCTTGTAGACGGCCTTGATGGTTCGCCTGCGGGCGTCGGCCATGTTTCTTATGGGTTCTTCGGCCCCCGCTGGGCCTGCCAGGCTTCCACCTTGTCCAGCCTGGCCTGGAAGCCCTGCGGCTGCTGGGCAACCAGAGCGCCAGGGTCTTCCTGGAGCGGGCTTTCCTTGACCACGAACCAGAGGAACCCCGGCTGCCTCGTGATCGCAGGCAACACGGGCAATGTGGTCTGCAACACGAGCTTCACGAATTTGTCGGACAGCCGGGTGAAGACGGAGATGGCCGAGGCCAACGTGGCAGAGCTCCAGCAGCTGTTCGACTCCGTGGAGGCCAAGCAGTACAAGCGCCCGGACATGAACGGGGACCTGAGGCTGGGCTTCGCCTCAAACGACTTCGCAGGAACGAAGTGGAAGAACCTGACGGGCACCGCGAGGTGGAGCTCCGGGCCGCTGTTGGGGGCCGCGCTGTTGTTGGACACTTGCAGCTTGCTCCAGCCCGCCCAGTTCTTCGTCAGGAAGAGATCGTCCGAGAAGTCTGAGGTGTTGGTCACGGTGAGCGTGTTGGACGCGAAGAGCTGCGGCGCGGAGACCGTGCCCGAGCTCGTCACGTCGCCGCACACCACGCCCGTCGACACTCCGCCGCTCGTGGCCGTGAAGGTGCAGTCCAGGCTCTCGCAGTCCAGCGGGCCCGCGGAGGCCGCCCCGGTGATGGGCAGCGTGGCGCCCGCGAGCGCCCCGGTGGCTGCGAAGCTCGCAGCGGTTGCTGCGCCCGAGGCCGTCAGCGTGCCCGTGGACACGTCGCCCACCGTGGTGAAGTTCCCAGCGTTGGCCGTGTTGTTGATGGTCAACGTGCTGCCCGTGATTCCGGTGGCTGAGCTCAGCAGACCCACGCTGGCCGCCCCCGTGATGCTCAGCGAGCTGCCTGACACGGCGCCTGTGGACGACAGCGGTGCCTGTGGCTGTGAGCGCTGCGCAGGAAATGGCGCCCGAGGCGTCCACACCCGTCGTGAACACGTCAGCGCAGTTCACGTCGTTGCACAGTAGCTGGTCGCAGCCCACGTTGCCCTGCGCGGTGAGTCCGTCCAGCGTGGCCGAGCCCGTGAGGGCCAGCAAGTCCGCCAGCAGGTCCGTCACGGAGACCGACTCTCCCTCGAAGGCTGAGGCCCTGATCTGCATGCTGTACAGGTCCAGCGTGCCCGCCGACTGCTGCACCAGCCCGGGGATCGAGCCTCCGAAAGCTCCGAAGCGCAGCTCCTTGTGGTGGCACCGAGAAGTTCAGGCGCGCCGTGCTCCAGACACCCTGCGCGGCCGTGCCGAGGAAGGTGCCGGTGACGCCCACGTAGTCGTTGTTGGCCGCGCTGACGTACATCACCAAGTTGGAGGCCGTGCCCAGCCGGTACCGGGAGGCGAAGGAGTAGCGTCTCCCCGTCGTCAGCGTGTAGGTGCGCACGATGTTCCAGGCAAAGGCGCTCAGGGTCATGGCGTAGCCCTCCAGCTGGAAGCCTCCCACCGTGAAGCTGGCCGAGGCCACGGAGGTCTGGCTGTTGGAGCGCACCAGAAAATTGCCTGGCGTGGTGAGCGTGGGCTCCAGCAGCACCTCTCCCAGGGTGGCCAGCGTGACGTCGTCGGCCCCTCCGTCGAGGAACTCGTGCTTCAGCAGCAGTGCCGAAGCCGCAGTAGTAAGGAAAGACTGCTTCTACTACCCTATTAATTTTCGTTTTTTGGCCACAAAACCCGCCAAAACTGCATAATTTTCAACCAGCTGAACTTGTCACCAGCGATGTCACCGCTTCGTCACCGCTCCGTTTTTGGTGCAAAAAGCGCTGAAAACGGCCAACTCCGAAAAGTGCGTTTTTTCGTGTCAGGCGTCAAATGTGCTGCCTGGGCCTCCAAATTCGCTCGTTTTCCTCCGAAAACCGGCTCCAGACGTTCGCTGCTCCGAATTCCGTTTTTTGCCCCGAAAAGCCTGCGAATTCCAGCCCACTGAGCTTGTCACCGTTTGTCACCGCTTCGTCACCGCTCGCTTTTTGGGTGCAAAAGTGCGCAAAACCGGGCCCAGTTCCCGAGCTCCTTCTCCGCAGGGTTTTTCGCGGCCCGACAGCCCGGCGAGGACCTGGCTCGGAGCCCGACAGCCTGTCGAGGTTCTCCCACGTAACACGTCAGCCTGCTGAATTAGTCACCGCCAATGTCACCGGTGTCTAACACGTCAGCCTGCCGAGGCGCCAGGGTGGAATCGAACCTCCCAGACGTTGCTCCGGAGACCAACGCCTATACCATCTCACCATCGGCTTTTGTTACCGTCCCAAAACGGCACAAAAACGCTCTCACCACGATGTCACCGCTTCGTCACCGCTCTCTTTGGGGCCGAAAAGTGCGCAAAAGAAGCGGCCAGTCTGCAGCGGAACTTTACGTGGAACTCCACGCGGGCATGTGCTCCGCAAGGCCGGCTCCGTGGCTTCTAAGAGCCTCTCCACCGAAGTCGGAAATCCGACCTCGCTCCACACCGAAGTCGGATTGGGGCCTGGTGCGGGCCTGGCGCGGCCTTTCAGTCAATCCTGTTGTCAGCGCAGGATTGCTTCACTCAATCCTGTTGCCAGCGCAGGATTGCCCCGGCGCACTACCAGGCAGCTCGGGCTTGGAGCTGTTCTTGCCCGAGCACAGCCTTGTGATGGAGCCGGCCCTGCTGTAGAGCTCCCAGGCCTCAGGCACGTTGATGCTCGCGAGGAAGGGCAGGCCGCTTGCGAAGAGCGCGTCTCGGAGCTCCGAGTGGAAGGCCAGGTCATGCCCCCGCCTCCTCGCGCCATAGTAGTTCATGCTGCGGCCTGGGAAGATGTAGGGAGGATCGGCATATATGGCCGCCTGGCGGGGCAGAGCGCGTAGATAGGCCAGCGCGTCCTGGCGTCTCACGGTCACATTGCGCGGTGGCCGCTGCATACGCCGCACGCTGCTCAGCCCCAGCGGCCGCTGCTGTGTGAAGGAGCCCCACTTTCCCGAGAAGCTGTTGCGCAGCAGGACGTATGAGCAGCGCCCGGCGCGGCCTCTCTGAGTGCCCGGCAGGAGGTGACTGAAGTAGAAGCGCCTGTCTATCTTGCGCCCCGCCAGGCGCAGCAAGGAGCGCAGGAAGACCGGGTCTTGCCTTAAGTAACAGCGGTGCAGGTTTGTGACGGGCTCGAAGGCGTCGACGCCGCGTACCTTCAGGGCCGGACGCCGGGTTGCGAGGTAGTATTCCAGCTTTCCAGAGCCGAAGAAGGGAGAGTGAAGCACAGCGACGTCCCCCAAAAAAATAGTAAAAGGAGAATTCAAAGAATTATTATTTCTACTATTTTTTTCCAACAGCAACACAACAAACAGAAAACAAAATCCAGAACAACAAGCAAACAAAATAGATAATCACAACCACCAACAAAAATATTTAATCACAGCATGCAACATTAAATAATTCAATCAAGCATACCAACAAAACAGCAACACTCTAAATCATCAAAGAACCCAAACTCAAAAACACACATCAACAAAAAACAAAGCAACATACCAACAAAAAATATCACAAGAGTATCAAACAAAACAAAAACAAACAGCCAAAGCACGAAAAAATTGAAGAAGCATGCCAAGTCTAAACAACGCACTTTGAAAGAGATAAGCAAATTATAATAATTCAATCTTTACAAACGATAAATATATTACAATTATAACATGTAATATTTTACATGTGATAATCATAGTATGATTAGAATTTCAGTACAGGATAATAATTTAATTGATTTGTCTTACTTCTTTCATACATCATTTTAAAAATAATATTAATATCTCTCAATGTATTTTGAACATTAAAATTTTTACTTTCAATAAATAATTTGATATTTTCTTTAACATCTTCTCCTTTCTCCTGACTATAACACAACATCCTTAATATATCATCAATCATACCATATTTTTTTCTTAGGGATTTTAAGAAACTGTTTAATATAATCGTAAGGTGGTATTTTATTTACAGTTAGAAATATTAAAATCTCATCTTCTACATTTCTATTATGTCTCCCTTTTATTCTCAACAGACATTTGATTAAAACTTGATTATCTCTCCATTCCTGACAAATTTTACATTCATCTTCTTCATCCATTGAATAATTAATAATATTATTCAATATTTTATTAGGTAAATTTAATTTATACAATTCCATATTTTCTTTTTTGAAGTGACAACAATCATAGCATTTTTTATTGATATAATTATTGATTTTATCACCGTTCATTTTCCTCTTATTATATTAAGGCACTATTTCTTTAAGTCATTTTTAAGGCATTAATAAAAATTAAGAAACTAACCATAAGTATAGTATAATTATAGCATATAATATTTTACATGTTATAATTATATTTCAATTAAGAATTAAGGATTTAAGATAACAGTCAGGCAATATGTCTTCAAATATGTAATCTACATATTTATCAATATCACCAATGTCTATATATTTGATATTGTCTTTTCCTATTATTGAATAAATATATTCCCAAAAGAATAAATACAGCAATAGACATACTTTATATTTAGTGTTGTAGTAATACCATACATGATATTTAGTTATTCTAAATTCATTCAAGACCTTGTTTATTTTATCTTTGCTTAATAAATGCCAATCAATCTCTTCAAACAAATCACGAAATTCTTTAGCAAATGATTTATATGGTTTAATGCTTAGTTCTCCTCCAAACCTTTTAATCAAATCTTTATTATTAAAAAACTCATCAATTTCTTTTTCAAATGACTCTCTATCAATTTTATGGTAAAACCATACAGGAAATCGTTTTTGATATCTCATAAAGAATTTCAATTGTAATTGAAACTTTGTATATCCCTTATCCTTATATTCTTCAACAAACAACTTTTCAAGGTCTCTTGTTATACAGCATTGATTACAATATACATCATATTCACTTATTTTATTACACAGATTAGCAGGTAATAAGTTATACAATGTAAAATTAATATCATTCTTTTTATTATTACAACATTCACACTTACTATAATTAAACAGTGTCATTTTTCCTCTTAATATATTAAGTCAATATTTCTTTAAGTCGTTTTCAAAGAATTTATTTTATAATGGCCGTAAGCAAGTGAGTTTACACTATCTATCCAATATTTTTTGTTTTCATAACTACTAAGAGCAATTTTTTTAGTTGTTATACTAAAAATTCTGTGGTTTTTACTTCTAATACTATTAAATGACTTATGTATAACCTCATTAGTTTTTAAAACCGTCTCAAACTCTTCATATTTCATTTGACGTCTTACTGTGCCTTTTGCTATGCCCTTACATTTCTTATATTTTTTATCATCACCATAAACTGAGTAAGCATAGCATTTAGGACGAAGAGCTATAAACCCTGTTATTATTTTACTTTTTAATTCATCCTTAAATTTACCTAATACTTTCTTGTTATTATCATCATAACATTTATGTTCCTTAGGATAATCTGAAAAATCTAATTCTTTTTTAATTGTATTCAGGTCTTCATAAATGTCATTGGTTTTAGTATGAAATACAAAACTATCAGTATCAGTATATACCATTTTAATATTATCTCCATATTTAGGCTTCATAACGTCATAATAAAATTTATACATGTGTTGCTTACTCAAATCTAAAATACTCATCCCAATAAATATAGGTTTGTCTAGTTTCAACTTTGTTTTTTGCTTTTCAACTCCAACCAAATTTTCATTAATGATATGACTATGTTTGAAGTTAGGATTACTTACACACTTCATATATCTAGTTTCATCACTCACAACCTCAAAGTCTAAATGTTTTCGCTTATCCTCCATTGTTTTTCCAAATATGGCATTGTTCATCAATTTGTAAACATCTTTCTCAAAATCATTTCTAGCATTCTTCCTCTTCTCAGTGTTAAACTCAATGTAAGGTTTTAAAACTTCTTTTTGTTCAAATTTAATTGCTCTATGAATTTTCTTAAGTTTTAACCCTTGCTTCAAATAAAATTGTAAGGTTCTTATATGGATTACATATTTTTCTTTATCATTTAAATTCAATACTAATTTATTTGTTTTCTCATCCGTAGGTTTTTTATGATTTAAAAATTCATAAATTTCAATTTGTTTATCTGACAGCATGTCGGCTTTAACATTCATAACCTCAGGTGCCATTGGATAGTCATTGTGTAAATCGTGTAATTCTTTAGGATATTCTAAATCCACTTCTAGAATATATCCAATATTATTATTTTTGTAATTAATAATGTCTTCTTCTTTTAATGTATCATCCCATTTTAGATTTTTATATGGCAGTTTTTGTATCATGCTTAACCCGTACAAATTATTAGCATCAAAATAGTTAATATAACTACTTTCTTTATTTTTATCATATTCTTCTCCCATGTATTTATTATTTGCTTCAACTTTTTTAGTAGAAACCATACACATCCCGCCTCTAAGTCCCGCTTCTATCATTTCATACATTTCTCGGTCATATATTAAATCAATCTCTACACCAGTCATTTTAAGCATAGCATCAAAAGCAAAGTTAGGCAATGTATAATAATAAGCAGGGTCCAATCCATAATATTTCATACATACATCTCTAAAATTTTCGAAAATGTCAGTCAATAATAATACATCAGTTTTCAAATATAAATCATGGTATTCACCCATATTCTTAATGTCAAAATGCTTCCATATAATTTTTGCCCTTTCATAGTCGTTAACACTTATACCTTCTTCACTCAACTGACTATAAAAATCATCCTTACTCGGTAATTGCTCATCATCAAATTTATCAAATGAATTCATGTAGTCATAAGGATAAACGCCTTTATCAGTTAATAAATCTAGACATTTCTCACTCTTAATCACATCATTTTTACTACTGAACCTAAAATTATCTTTCCAGTTTTCACGCAATAACCATTTACTTTTATCTTCTTCATCTGTATTATCATACTTACTCATTGAAACTAACTTATCTAATGAAGCAGTTAAAAACCCAAAAGTGTCTTTAACACTCAAACTTTCAAAACTGATATTAATAAATTTTTCACTGTTCTGAGCGATGACACCTATTTTACTGTTGTTACTTAATTTATCAGCATTTTGAATAATTAAATGACCGTCATAATTTTTCATGTTATGAAAGAATACTGGAATTTTAAAATATCTATTACAAAAATTAAGATTGCAAACATTATGAGCACAACCTCTGTACTTACCTGTAAAATGACAATGGTCTCTAACTTTTCTATATTTCTCTGCTTCCTTGGCATTCTTATAGTTCATTCTAAACTTGTTTCGCGAAGCTGACGCATCGCTCAAGCGAAATGCGTCTCCACAAATAAAGCAGTTTTTAGCATGTTTAAAATCTTCTTTGTCTTCATCAGTCATGTCTATTTTTTCGTTTTCTCCCATCTTCTCCTTTACTTCTGCCCTAATCTCATTAAGTTTTTGACAAAACACATCAACAGCATCTTTACCACGATACATAAATTCATAATTTGTATTATCAACAGCATTAACCATATTAAGCATAAAACCACATGGTTTATGCTCTTGATAAGAAAATGTGTTTTTATCTTCATCTTCATCAGGTTTTTTCAGTTCCTCTGTCAAGCATTCAAAATCAGCATATACAACAAAAGGACACCTTAACTTTTTGAAGTGATGCTTAAAACTAACTTTCTCATAAGGCTTAGGCATTACTATTTGTTGACCATCAACTTCCATGCATCCATATCATAATGTTTATTTAATAATTCTTCATTTCTAAATCCATGATTACAATATTTACAAAAATAGGACTTACCATTATGATTACTTTTTTGATTATTAATAAGTCTGCTCAAACTTTTTATATACACATAATGACTGCAATCCTCCTCATCAACTCTCAACAAATCAAGATGACAAGAAGCATCTTTATTTTTCAATTTTCTACTAATAACAATTTGTTCATTATCATCAATTTCATAAACATTAATGGATATTGATTTATTATTTTCTTCAAATATATCTATATCATTATTATTAGCAGGAAAACTCACACCATCAAAAATCAAATCACTTGCTATCTTCTTGTAATGAAACATCTTTTCAGGGTGTGCTTTATCACAAATTTTACAATATCCACACTCAATAGAATATTTAAAACACTTGTCATCTTGATTTTTAATATTGATACATGCCTTTTTCTTTTTAATCCATTCTGGAAGTTCAATATATTTGCCAGCTCTAGTCGGATTATATTTATTATACATGATATGAATATTATTAATATTGCTAATTATTAATCCTGACTGATACAAAGCCATATCTAAAATTCTTGTTTCAACATCAGGTCTCATTCTTTTCAAAGCATTCCTTAAATCCTCTTCATTTACAATAGTGTACGACCTTGTCCTAACTGTTACGTTTCTCTCCTCATCAAATAAGTTCATAACTTTCATATTTATTGTAGCATTAAGTTTCATTCCTCTATTCTCTTTCAAGTATTCATTAAGTTTGTCAAATTGATAATTAAAATAAGTCAATCCGTTCAACTCTTTTAAATGAATGTTTGAAATTGTGTAGGCGTTAGCATATGCTCTAAAGGCGCTTCTTTCTTCTGTTATTACTGCTTTTTTCTTAATAGCATGTTTTAAAACCGTTCTTGCTCCTACTCTTTCTCTGATTTGATTTGCTTTGTAGTCATTAGTTTTCTTTACTGCTTCAAGTCTCTTACTCAATCTATTGCTTATTGGTTTTTCTGGATTATATCTATACTGGTTGTTTCCTATAATTATGGTTTTAAGTTTTTTACCTTTATTATTTACTTTGTATTCTCCTAAATTTTCTTTAAGAAGATACTTAACTATTTTAGTGTTTTCATCTGGCGGTAAATCTCTATTCATATTATTATCTATATAATTTAATTATGTTTTTCTCTTTAAGTCTTTTTAAAGTCAAAAAATTCTAAGAACTAAATAACTAATTATTAGTCTAAATTATTATTTTTAATTTTCAATTAGTAATAATTCATGGCGCAAATAATGCTTTTTCAATCCTTCCAAGACATAGTATGTTTGTAATGTTATATCTTTTTCTATCTTTTCTATTTTGTATTTCCTTTCTGTCCACTTTGGGTTGGTCTCTTTCCTCGATGTATAATTACCTTTTCCTTTTTGGTATATTTTCACTGTGTCTGAAACAGATAATTTAGGATATTTCCTCATATGCTTTTGCTTCAGTGTAAGGTTTGCTTTTACATTTGCTCTGTTGTCATCATCATGCGCTTCATTTGGTTTCATTCCAGTTGATGAGTGAATAGCGCTATTATATTTCTTTAATGTAGGTTTCAACATATCAGTCCATCTACCTTTAGTAAAGTGTATTCTGTCTCCTATTCCTTTTTTCATCGTTCTAATCAATCTCTCCACAATATTGGCATGTGTTAGCGTTGTTTTATGTATTATACCTAAATCATCTAAATATTTCTTTACTTCTGCTTTAAATGCTCCATCATCATCAGAAAAGATTTCCACAGGCTCACCCATAACTTTAAATGCTTCTTTCAAACCTTTCAAAACATTTGGACTGTCTCTTTGAAACATTGGATACACAAAACCTAATTTACTGAAAGCATCTATTACAATCAATGCATAGCGTTCTTCATCTTCTTTCTTAAATATTTTCATATCCATAATATCTATTTGAAATTCTGCTCTGGCATAAGGCACTAAGAAACTGTTATAATTCTGATACGGTTTTATTTGCTTGTTAGGTTGCTTCTTCAACCACTTTGCCACTTCTTCTAATGTTACACTTGCTCCTTTCTTTTTTGATTGTATAAGCTTTGTTTAGAACCATAACCTGTTTCTAAATCATAATAGATATTGCTCATTATCTCCTCATTACTTAGTTTACTCATATATTGAAATTGGATTATATTAATTAAATTAAAATTAAATTAATATTATCCAATTAGACTTTACTTTTAGTACTCTGGCACTTTCTACTTTTTTCATGTCTTGATTTGTTAGAACTGTTGGCCATTGATTTCCCACAAATATTACATGTATAAGGTTTATTAAGTTTTTCTTGAAAGTATTTTTTATGATAATCCTTTTGATATTGTTTCTCTTTATTTTCTTTTGTTTCTTCGCTATCAGTAGGACTTGGCAACACATCAGCATCTGAACTTTTATAATGTCTTTCAATGTCATCAGCAAAACTACTATTCATAAATAACATATTCATAAAGTCATTATAATCATCTTCATCATGTGTTCCTCCTAACAATCTATCGCTTCCATCATCTGAGTGTCTGCTATAGAATGGCATTTATCTTATAGAGTAAAGTCGCTATTTCTTTAAGGCATTTTTACAAATTCTGGTATTTTAGTTTTATTTTATTTTTTTTATTATTTATTATTATTATTATTTTATTGTTTTTCTTTATTCTTATCTTTATCCTTATCTCCATCATTTTCACTTTCAGCATCAGTAGGGATAGGTATTTCTGTTGGTGGTGCTATTTCATAATTAGCATTTTCTTCTGATGAGGATGAATTAACAGTATGCGTTGAAGAACTATTAACAGTGATAGGTGGAGAACTATTAACGCTAATAGGGGATTCTGTGTTTAATTCAACTTCCTCACTAACATTTGTATTCAACCAATTCATTATAGCAGTTGCTATATCGTATGATGTTACTAATGAATTCATTGTCAGATTAACTAATAACTCTGAACCTTGAATTGTAGTTAATGTAGTGTGGTATGTTAAATGTGCTACTATTTGTCCTATACTAAAACCCGTCCTCAGCATAAATTCTATAATCCTCATCAAAATAAATAGTTTCTTTCTATATTTATCAATATCATCATCCTTTTTATCATCATCATCATCGTCATCATATAAATCAGGGTCATATGTAAATGCTAATGCTTCTGCTTCAGCCTTGGTTATCAGTTTGCTTTTGAAACTCTGAAGAACCGCCTAATATTTTTGTCTCATCATCAAAATTATAAGTTTGTGTCGCTTTATCATTTGGTAGGTCTGTTTGTGTTGCCTTGTTTTCTTTGTTAAGCGTTTGTGTTGCCTTGTCTGCCATCATAACTTGAGCGTTCATATATCTTTCTTTATTTTTATAATTCATTAAATCCATTTTATCAAAATCAAAATTATTCAATAACATATATTTTTTGTATTTCTTCAATATAACTGTTGTTTTCATTTTGCTTGTGATTGCTTGTTTAAGCATTTCATCATAAGTAGGGCGTTTCCTTAACTCTTGCTTGTGGTTGTTAATCATTTTATATAATTATTGATAAATTATGTAAAATTATCTATTTTTCTTTTGTTGCCTTACCTTTTCCTTTCATATCTTTCCAATCATTCATTCTTTTTCTTAACAATTCATCATTTACTTCTGTTGTCCATTTTCCGCTGTTTATAAGCTTCTCCACCAGTCCAACTAAATAAGTTCTACCGGTTTCTTTTTTACCTTTACCTTTTTTCTTTGTGTTTGAATATTGTTGTTCCTGTTCTTCAGTAAGTCCTGCTCCTCTTAAATATAATTGAAATAATATGTCTTCTTCTTTTACTGTGCTTCCCTTCCAATGGTTTATATCAGTTGAATAGTCAATAGTTTCCTTATGTGTTCTTGTTTGTCTTGCTGGTAATGTGGATGAACTGCCAGCGGTTTCCATTTTTTGCTCTATTCTTTTTTCTGCTTCTTTTATTTCTATTAGTTCAGGACTGTTTTTATCTTCGTCATCTAATCGTTTCAATTCCAATCTTGCTCTTGCTATTTGTAAATTTGAAACTCTTTTTGGTTCAGGACTGTCTTTATCTTCATCAATAAATCGTTTCAATTGCAATCTTGCTCTTGCTTTTTGTAAATTTGAAACTCTTTTTGGTTGTAAATCTTCCAATGGCGGTAAATCATCACTTGACTTTGCGGTTGCTACTGACTGCCAGTCATCTTCATCTAATTGTCTTGCTCGTTGTGCTCGTTGGTGTAGGTCTGCTATTTGTTCACTACTAAGTCTTTTTGAAGTTTGACTGATTTGTCGTTCGTGTTGTTCCTCTGCATCATCCATTGTGGCACTTAGTGTTTGTGTTGAACCGTCTCTTAAATCATCCATTTCATCATCCTTCGATATATCAAAATATTTTGTTTGATTTTCTCCATCTACCATTTTTTTAAAGTGTTGCTGTCTCAAATCTACTGTATTATTATCATACACTGTTCCTAATGGACTATCACGAAAATAATAAGCGTTTCTGTCTATTACATCTCTTATATTCTTATTTTTAAATTCTTCCTTTGTAATTTCCTTTATCAGTTCATTATAAGACGGTCTTAATCTCAATTGTGATTTTAATGTTTTCATCTGTGCATTGTCTAATCTCATTAGTATATTAAATTAATTAGATTATATTTATTAATCTAATTAATTAATTTAATCAAAATTAAAATCCTTTCTTAATTGATTGATTATTCCTTTCTTCTTCTTAATCATTTCTGAATATGATTTACCTGTTTCACTTGATGGGTGATGTCTCAATTTTTCACTTTCCAACCTTTGGATTTCATTAAAATACGCCTGTGCTTCTTCTTGATATCTTCTTTTATTTTGAAATACAGCATAATCTTTTTTAGCGCTATGAAGTTCTAATTGTTCTTGTAATTCTTTCAAATATGTGTAATTAGGTTGGTGTGCCTTGTTGTCTCCTTCATAATAGTAATGTTGAGTTGATTTATATTTATTCTTCTTTTTTGGTTTGTTTGTTTCAAAAACTGCTTTTCTATCAATAACATCACTGATATTCGGTTTGTCTTTATTTTGTGGTTCTGTTATTCTATTTACAACGTTGTCATAAATTTCTCTACGACGCATAAGCAATTGTTTTTTATCAATAATCATTATATAATAATAATTAGATTAAATAATTTTATTTGCTAAATTATTAATTTTCTGTTTATTTTTATTATCTCGTTCCATTTTAATATTATTGTAACGGTCTTTTGCAGTTTCAAATACTTTATTAGCAGTTGTTTCTAAATGTTTTTTCAATCTTTCTTCTACTCTTCTTTCTATTTCTTGTTCATCAACTTTTGGAATATTATCTTTAACTTTTTCATATACATTATTCTCAAATTCTTTTGCTTGTGCAGGATGCATAATTTTTCTTCGAACAACTTTGTTAGGGTCTGGTTCTTTTTTAACTGGTATTCCATTACAGTTATGACGATATCTGAAAGTGTATTTTGTTAAATATGTTTTGCATTTTGGGCATTCCACTTTTTCAGTTGAGTATGTTTTAGATTTTAATTCTTGCTTTGACGGTTCGTCTATATTATTATCTGGTGTATTGTCTTTATTATTTTCTTCCTTTATAATATTATTAGTTTCTACTTCTTTACTTTCTTCATTAATAATAGGTTCTTCTTTACTGTCTTCTACTTCTTTAGACGCTTCAATATTTCACTGCCTACATCTACTATTTCAATATTTTTAACCATATAATTAGTATATAATAAATATTTATATTAAAATATTTTAATATAATTAGTATATAACAAATATTTATATTAAAATATTTAATATATGCTTTTCAACTCTCAACAAATGTTAAACTAAAACTGCTGTCTGCCCCATGTAAATCTACAGTTTTACCAAAACTGTCAACATATTTAAAATGTAAGCGTCTTAAATGTCTCATTGAAACATCATTAGCGTCATTCATTGGCATTTCATTATCATAGATTACATTTCCAAATCCAGCAGTAATAGGAATTTTCTTTAATACACGAGCAACTCCATAAGGTGCTAGTTGGTTGCCATTAGTTAAACTATCACTGGTTAAGTAAATATTTTTCATTGGTAATAAATTAACAAAACCACTAACGAAAGGGTCATGCGCAAAATTGATTTTTTCAACAGGGTTTCCTAAAACATTGTTAATAGTCATTGTGTGACTTCTGTCATAATCAATACTAAAACCGTAGTTAGTTTGCAATTCTTTATCTGTATGAATTATGAAAAAGTAAGAAACATAATTAACAGTTATAGTTATAGTATTTGTTTTTAATGAATAACTACAACTAAAAAAGTCACTATTTCCATCAGTTCCATTGGTAGCAGTATTCAATTTATTTTGTAATTCGGTTGCTAATTCACTACCTACATAACTACCTTTATCTGGTGCTACAATAAAATAATATACTGGCGCTCCTGTTAATATTCCTCCTAATGTTAAATATAATCTATTATTTACATTTTCTTCAATAGGATAAATAGTATTAGGTAGTGATAATTCGTGGACGTATAGTTTTGTCTTTGCTCCTGTTTCTTGTGTTTCTGGTAAATCTATAACAAAGTCAGAAGTGCTCACACTTTCGTTTAGATTTCTATGTCGTGTATCAATATATATTTTTCTAAATCTTGCCATAGTTATATTAATTAATTAGATAAAAAAATATCAGTATTTAATATAATGAAATATAAATATTATTTAAAAGAAGGAAAATTAAAATCATACAATCCACTTCATCAAGGTCATAGTGAAATGTATAGAAAAATAATTAATGAAATTCAACAAGAAAAATCATTATTCAAACCTAAATATAATAATAATTTATCTGACACAGAAGGATTAAACAAAGCATATACAAATGGTAAAGGTTATTATTTGGATAATAATAAACTATATGTTGCTGGGACATTTGGTAAGTCTAATATTATATCAAATATTAATGATATTTTAAGTGATATTACAATTCCATTTGGTTTAAGTTCATTCAGTGAAAGGTATAGAGATATTAGTGATATACTTGATGAAAACCATAATATTAGTGAAGTTATTTCACATTCATTGGGTAGTAGTGCGAGTGCTAAATATTTAAAAGAAAATCCTGATAGAAATATTAGATTAACTACTTACGGTGCTCCTTTTATTTCAATGTCAAACAAAAACAATGACAACTACACAAGCATACGAAATTTTGGAGATATAGTCAGTATTTTAGATAGAGGCAGTATAACATCAAATAGAGGAGGTTTTAACCCATTAACAAATCATCAACACTCATTATATGGTGATACTGGCAAGGACGTATCAAGAAGCATTGAACCTGTTAAGGAAATTTTGTAGTCTTATATATAATGCCTAATAATGATATAAAAAATACTATAAATCCTAAAAAGAAAGTCAGTTATGATGACATTAAGAAAATAGTAGAGGATGAACCTAATTATAAGGTTGAAAATAATAATATTAAAAATAAATCTAAAAAACTATTAAATAAAAATTCTAAAAAAGAAGTTATAGATTATTCACACTTTAAAATAAATTAATTTAATAATAGAATAATATAATATTTTCTATTATTAAATATATAAAGATGGAAACTCTGGAAATAGATGATGTCCTTGTAGAGAAGAATTTAAGATTTAAATTAAAAGACGGTGGTTCTTATGTTCGGTCAAAAGAAAGTAAAAACTTTTATCCTTCATCGGTTTCAACATATACCGCTGATACCAACTCTGTAATTAGATTTAACATTACTGGACCACCTAATCAATGGTTGTCCTTACCTTCACTATTATTAGGATTTACTCTAAACAACGCTGATAACACAGAAAATCACGAACTTAGACCAATTGATACAGCCGGTTTCTTTGATAGGGTGCGTGTGTTAATGGGTGATGTCATTGTATGTGATTTAAATTCTCTTTCTCGTGCGAGTGCAATGAAAGATGTATTAAAATCATCAGAAGAAAAACGAATTGATGAAGCATTGGGTTTTGGAAATACTCTACTCAATCACGATGGACGGTTTTTAGTTTGTGATGCTACTGGAACTTCTACTACCCAAGCAGTAACTAGAAATGTAACCAATGGTAATTATAGAGGAATTAAAGCAGGTAAAAGTGCCAATGTCTATTTTGATTTAAACTTAAAATGTTTCAAGACTTGTGAAAACTGGATACCTTTATCTTATTGTCCAATCACGATTGAATTATATTTAACCACTGATGTATTAAAACCAATTGTTAATAGAACAGGACTTTTTACTGATGCAAATACAAGTATCACTTGGTCAGTCACAAAACCTTTATTCAAAGGAAATGTCTATACTCTTGACGATAGCTTATATGCAGAGTATGCAAAAATTTTAGAAACTGGTTCTCTCCCTATTACTTTTGAAACTGAAACCCTACAAGAACAAACAGCATCAACATCAACTGAAATATTCACAACTATTGTCCGCAATGTATCTAAATTAAATAAACTGTTTATTTCTTTTTCAAATGCGACTCAAAAGGGTTATGTAGGTGGATACGGTGAATTATTGAAACCATATAACTTTATGTATCATCCTCTGGCACGTGTAACAAATGACCTAGGATATTATGACCCAGAGCACGATTTATCTGCTTCTTTAGTAATCGGTAATCAAGTCATACCAAGTCAAGAAATTCAAGGTGTCCGTGAAGCATACGCCCATCTTATGCATTGTTCTGATAAACCAATGTTAGTTAGAGCAGAAGATTACAGGTCTCACGCTTTTATGTATGGTTTTAATTTACAAAAATTAGAAAGTGCAAATTATACTGGTATGAACCTTAAAAATAACTCAAATATGGTAGTGAAAATAAAGGCGATGGAGGGTTCAACATTATATAGCGGTGCTGGTAAAATGGCCGAGAGAATTTATATGCTCATGGTGCATGAATGTATCCTTGAAATCCGTTCAAATTCTGTAACATTTTATGATTAAAATAAAAAAATATGATATTATTAGTTTTCTATTTAATAATATAATATTATGAGCAAAAACTTGATGAATATCTTTGATATTACAGCAAATAGAATTAGGCAAGTAAAAGATGGAGCAGTCAATGATATAGAAGACCTTTACGCGAGTAAATCTGACATTCAAACAGTATTAGATAGTAAAGCAGACCAAGCAGATACTTACACAAAGGAACAGATAAACGCTAATTTTTATGATATAACTGAAACATATGACAAAACAGAAATTAATGTATTATCAAATAATATTAGTTCAAATTCTTTTTTAATAGGTAATCTGACAATAACTTCAAATACAAATTTTAATAATATTTCATTAAATACAAGTTTAATAAATAATTTGAATTCTACTATGACAACTAATTTTAATAATATTTCATCAAATACTAATTTAATTAATACAAATTTTAATAATATTTCATTAAATACACATTTAATAAATAATTTAAATTCTACTATGACAAGTAATTTTAATAATATTTCTTCAAATACTAATTTAATTAATACAAATTTTAATAATATTTCATCAAATACACATTTAATAAATAATTTAAATTCTACTGTATCAACTAATTTTAATAATATTTCATCAAATTCTCATTTAATATCTCAATACAAACAGGTTCATTTGATAGTAATGTATATTACAATAAAATAACAACTAATAATTTATTAACAGATAAATTAAATACATCAGTATTAAATAATACATTAATTCATAATATAACAACTACTTCAATTTTCAAAATAGCAAATTTTGGAAATTATAATAATTTCTTTGAAATGTATAATAATTATTTTGATAGTTATGTTTATGGAAATTTAAGTGGAGCAACTATGTTTTTGAATCAAAGAGGTTTTGGGAATGTAGAAATTAATAATTCTTCAATTTTTCAAAATGATAAAATATTATTAAATCATAATACTACAATATTATCTAATTTACAAGTATCAGGTTTATTTTCTTGTTCATCTATTTTAGATATAACAAGTTCTGATGGTAGATATGTTTTACAATCAGATGGATTAAGTGGATTAATAACAGGAAATACAAATACAATTAATTCAATAATTACAAATGATAGCGCACAAGATACAGTAATAAGTCAAAAATTAGACAAAGTTAATACAACATTACAGACAGTGAATTCGCCATTAATACTTAGTTTAACAGATAATACCAATCCAATATTTAGAATCCAGGACGCAGTTAGTAACCAAAGACTTGAGTTTAAACGAGGATGTCAATTGGACTCTTATCAAGGGTTAGAAGGTGCTACTCCTTATCGATTATGGCTAGGATGGAATACAGGAGATGTTATTATTGGAAGACCTAATAATGCTTCAAAAATTACAATTAATGGTAATGTTCATACTTCTTATAATTTTGCTCAATCACACGGAACCTCATATTTCGAAGGTGCTGTTTATATGAAAGGAAATTTATTTACAAATAATGATTTTTCAACAGATATTAAAACAAAAATAGATAATATCAATACTTCAATAAATGGACTAGAACCATACTTAGAAACATATACCCCATCTTCAACCGAAGGCTTTTATATAGCGTGTAGTATATGAGATATAACTAATGCTTCTAACCAATACTTCATGGCAGATGGGCTTGTAGGAAAAACAATTTTTAACAAACCTATAGATGTTCTTGGCAATATATATACGAATGCTGATGTTAATTGTGATAATGTTAATATTGATACCAATGGTAAATTAACAATTGATACAAATTGTGAGTTATATAGATATGTTAGTGCTTTTTCATCTTTTGATATGAGGAATAGTGATGCTAATTCTTCAATTAGGTTTATCTGTGGAGACCCTGCTGTTCAATCTAACATAGTTGGAGCAGTTAATATTTCTACTGGATGGACTTTTAATACTGCTACTGCTGATTTTATGGGTAATTTATTTGCTGATGATGTTTATGTTAAAACTAATGGAGCATTAAGAAGTAATCATATACCGCCTAATGGAGGAACATTAGTGACCGTTGATACTAACTTAGCAGTTCAAAATGCATATTTAGCAGCTAATACCATTCAATCATTTGATTTAACAACGGTTTCATTTTTGAATAATATTTCAATGACTACTGGAACTGATATTAAAATGGGAACATCGGAAATATCAACTTATTATGATGGAACTAATTTATCTACAATTGATGTAATATTCAGAACATCAAACACTGCGTTTAGAGTAGCAGATAGTTCAAGTACACCTTCAGTTTTATTATCTATTGATAAGACTTTCGGAACGACAGTGAATACTGAAAGTTTTACAAATAACGCTCCATCGACTTTTAATGAAAATGTAACAGTTGCAGGAACTAAAAAATGTTGTGTAATTTAATTGAACCATCAACAGGAACTAATATAGATTTAACAGCAACAACAGCAACCATCAACGGAACGTTTGTGGATTCATCTGATTCAAGATTGAAATATGATATAGACAATATCAAATCTAATTGTATGAATGTTATTAAGAAATTTAAACCGAAGAAGTTTAAAAGACACGATAGAAATGATGGCGGTAAAACTCATATTGGTTATTTAGCAGACGAAGTATTAAAAGCAATCCCGAAAGAATTTGAAAATGTTGTTAGTAAAGACAGAGATTATTTAGGATTAAATTATTTAGTTTTACCCGTGTTAGTTCATAAAGCAGTATTAGAATTAAATGATAAAGTAGATAAACTTGAAAAAGAAATTAAGGAATTTAAAAAAGAAAAAAATAAATAATTTAAATATATAAATATATAAATATATAAATAAATAAATAAATAATTAATATATCTAGATATATATATGGACATTGACAGAAAAGTTAAAATAGAAGTATTATTTAAGAATGATAGTATGAGAGAAAAAACTTGTTATTGTGGTTGTAAAATTACTAAGTTAAATAAAGATGAATTTACATTAGATAAATGTAATAATAAAGAATGTAATTTTAGTCATTCTAAATTTGATGAATATATTAAAGAATTAAAAAGACAAAGAAGAGAAGAGGAATTCGACAGACGAGCAAGGAAGTGTGATAGGATATGTACTCCTTTTATGTGGGGGTTTTGTTGGCCTATTCTAATTCCTTTGAATATTTATTATTGTATTGTATACCTTTGAATATTTATTATTGTATTATATTATAATCTAAATAATAATATATAATGGGTAATTCAAATAGTAATATTGAAACTTCATCTATTGATAAAATTAATGATATTGATATAGAACAATTAGATTTAAGTAATATTGATAAATTGCAGTTAAAAGCAATTAAACAAATGAGTGAACGAATGTGTAAAATTGAAAAAGAAAAATCTGATAAATTAATATATAGATTACCGGTTCAGATTTGTAGTTATTCATTATTTTGAATTAATAACATTAAGTCATAATCTTAATGCTATTAATTTTAAAGATAAAAATAAAAATCATTAATAATACTTTGTTCACCATCATTGATGACTTTAATAGTTATTTTTTTCACTTGTAATGAAATAAAATTAGCCACATCACTCGCATACACTAATTTAACTTTATGAAGGTCTTTATTAAGAAAATAATAAATATCAAATAAATTAATTGATATTAAAGTTCGATTACACACATGAAACCAACGAGTAAACGAGCTAAATGTAACAAATATATCATATTCAATAAATAATTTTAATGGTTTATATTTTTTTATGTAATTTATCTAACTCACTTAAATTAAAAATATATGATATTCCATTATTAATATTGACATTATCAATTTCAAAATAATGTATGTTATTTAATGTGTAAGATTTATATACTGGTTTATATTTATTAACATAATTTTTAATAATATTATTATTTTTATTTTTAATAATCTAACATCGCCTAAACTATAAGATAATACTATGTCTTTAATTTCTATTGGTAAATCATAAAATATCATATAATATTAATATATATTTAATTATTTAATTATTTAATTATTTATTTATTTAATTAGTAATTTTCAAATATTGAGAAAACATTTTCATAAACATTTTATCTGGGTTCTTTTCTAAAAGGTTAATATATAAAAAACTATGCGGTTCATCAGTGGCAGTCTCATATATTTTATAAATTAATTTCTTGCTTTCATGTAAATTATCGCTTCTAACAATTGCTGATAATTCATCTTGCAATATTTCTATCTCTTGAAAAATTTCTAACTTTAATATCTTTAATATTTTATCTAGTATTATATCATATTTATTTTAAATTTTATTTTATATTTTATTTATTTTATTTTTTTTTTAATATTTATATTCTTATTTATTAACTTATTTATTTTATTTTTTTTATTATCAATTTTTATTATTATATTTATATATATTAAATAAAACAAATGACTTATATTTACTCTAATAATTGGTGGTACAGTTGATGATTTCTGAAGACTGACAAGTGTTGATATTCCACTATGACGACCTCTACAAAATAAAGAATTTAACAATTTGTTATTTCTTGTTATTGCTGGATTATCAGATACAACATCCAAAATTACCAAAATATTAAATAATTTCTTCGTTCCTTGTTTTTTCTGATATTCAATTATTTTATTTTGAGTTTCTATAACTCTTTCTAAATCTTCAACATTGAACTCATCCCACCAACACGTTTCTTTATCATTATCTACTTTCAAACCTTCTTTAATGTATTTCTTCACTGGCAACCAAATACTATCCAAATTTACAGATGGAGACCAGATAAAAATTCTTTCAAATGCACCTCTATAAATATCAAGTATCATTGATACAAGTAAAGTTGATTTTCCACTTCCAGATGGACCGACGATCATAGCTCTCATCGGCAATTTAGGGACGACCTCGTGCTTGCTTTGCTTAAAGTCATATTTGATTTCATCAATTGGTTTTACATCAGGCATAATAAAAATAATATTATACATACTTATAAAAAAAATATAATATAATTATATCATAATGGCTATAGAATCTATTAATTTAAGTGAAGTGGCTAGTATTCGGAGGATATATAAATTTGGTGATATCTTAGTTCCAGATACTGGCCAACTATATTATGATACGATTTTATTGTTTTTATCGATAATTAAAAAACAAAATATTATAATATCTAAATCATCAATCGAAAACGAGGATACCCTAAATTATAATAAATTAGTAAATTTTATGAAAGATTATTCCTATATATATACAAATGAAATGATAAATAGTGTACAAGAAATTATTAATAATAATATTCTAGATGTTAGTATATCAACTGCAGTAAAACTTACTAAAGAAAATAGTTTAAATACATATTCTATTTAATATTAAGGGAACATCGTTTTATGATATGATTGGTGGCGAATATCATAAAATGGAACAGGTTTTCCATTGCTACAATCAATAAGCATTGAAGCTAATTAGTTTGTATCTCTCTCGCGTGTGCAATGAAAACCCCAAGTGCTGTGCCCCACCAATATTCTATTATGCATGAAAATAATAAGATTAAATAACTATTTTATCTTATTATTTATATGACTATTATCCATTGCAATTGTGGTAAAACTTATGATGACAAATATTTATTTAAACATCTAAATTCAAAACATCATCAGAAATTTGTAGAATATAGATGGAATAAAGACGATACAATGAAAAAACTTTACAAGAAGAGACAGGCAGAAATGAAAAATAATTTATCTTATTATTTAATATGAAAAGGAGTTATACAGATTATATTAATATAATAGATGAAATGGAGAATATAGAACAAGTACTAATAACTGATAATAGATGTAAAAAATATGTTATTTTATTTTAGAATTAATTAAGTTTTTGATACAATATATTAAAAATATAAATATTAATATAAATGCCAAAAAAGAAAAACAAAAAGAATAAGACAGGTTTAAGTGTTTCATCAACTGATGAAGAAAAAGAAGAAATTGTTAAAGAAACATCAGTTATTGAGGTTGTTTGTCCTACATGTAAAAGAATGTTAGAACTTAAGAATGAATTACAAATAAAAAATAATAAAAGTTGTAAATGTTCATGTATTCCAACAAGTTTCAAAATAAGTAAAAATGATAAGAAAATGAGTATTGATAAAACTAAAGACAGTATCAACTTAGAAACTGATGTCCATAGTATAACTTTTAAATTTGGTAGGCAAGCAACACCAACCGATAATAATGAAAACGAAACACAGGAAACTGTTAAACAAATGATGAAAAATTAGTATTTAAAGAGTAGATTTAACATAATTGGACTTTATAAATATATATAATTAAATAAATAAATAAATATCCAATTATTTATATAATCATAATGCCAACTATGAATGGACAAGACCATAGAATTATAACTTTTGACAATGAAGAAATTAAAGACCTATTCAATGGTGATGAAAACTTTGCTAAACAATTGAGTGAAGAATATTTTTATTGGTTTGATGCTAAATTCAGTGATAAATATTTTATGAAAGGTATAACTAAACCAGATAACTTTGGTAAAATATTGATTTTTTTTGAAATTACAGGTGACGAGGAAGGTTTAATACAAATGAAAAATAAAATTGATGAAAGACTCTTAGAATATAATTTATTTACATATATAACATTAAATTATTCAGGTAAATTGTATAATTAAATAAATGATTATCTAAATAAATATATAGTAATGTCTGAAAATGAGAATTATACTATTAATGATTTAATGAAGAAGATAACATTAATTGGTAAAAATATTAAAACCTTAAATGATATGATTAAATCCATTGATGACAAAATGAAACCAGTTGAACGCAATGAAGATAAAGAAAAAATCGAAAAGATATTTCAAGCAAAATCTATAGGAAGACCAACTGGAGACTACCCTACAAAGCAAAAGAAATACTGTGATATGTTGAATACAGGAAAAATCAAGCAACCAAAGCAACAAACATTAGACTATTATAAAATTTCAAAAAATGATGATGGAGTATATGTATTATTTGAATAAATAATATCTAAATAATTCTAATAAATGAACTTATTAGAGTTATTTTCAGATAGTGGTTCAGTCGGAACCATAGCAAAGTCGCTTGGATTTAAT
The DNA here is from genome assembly GCA_963377175.1 of Effrenium voratum. Taxonomy (NCBI): domain Eukaryota; class Dinophyceae; order Suessiales; family Symbiodiniaceae; genus Effrenium; species Effrenium voratum. The sequence goes on from CAUJNA010003820.1 coordinate 368,294, forward strand.
GTGATATCATTAGACTTGAAAAATGCTGATATCAACACTGAAATTTTGGAGTGGGATTACAAACAGTTTGACAGAAACCATGTTGATTTTATTTGGAGTAGTCCCCCATGCACTGAATACAGCATAGCAAAAACTAGGGGAATTAGGAATATCGAATATGCAAATAGTATTGTCTTAAAAACTATTGAGATTATCAAATATTTTAATCCTAAATATTTTGTAATCGAAAATCCACAAACTGGATTATTAAAAAATCAGGAGTTTATGGATGAGTTTGAATTTAAAGATGTAGATTACTGTAAATATGGATTTAATTATAGAAAGAGGACTAGGCTATGGAATAACATTACAACTTGGAAACCTAGAGAATTATGTAAAAAGGATTGTGGTAACATCGGGAATAATAAACATATTGAAACTGCGCAACGTTTGCCAAGTGGAAACAAGGAACAATGGGGAGACAATCCAACAATACATAAGCAGGAAGACCTATACAAAATACCTAGCGAATTAATTTGTGAAATCTTGGTGAGTTTGACATTTCCTGAGTGATTTCCAATCAAGAAACTTTGGTTTCAGATTTTCGAAATTGGGATTTCCTAATTGGAAACTGGTATTTCCTAATTGGAAACTTGTATTTCCCAATTGGAAACAGGACATTTCAGAGTGGTATTTCGGATGAGGAAATAATACATGTTTAGTGGTGTTTCCATTTTGGAAATGGCTTTTGGAACAGTTGTTTCCGTTTTGGAAACGAGGGTTTCTGAAATGGAAGTTTCTGACAAGTTAAATGAGGCGCTATTCACTGAAGATAATGATGTTGGAAGAAATAGCTGATTTTTATGTTTAACCCATAATTCTTAATCATACTACGATTATAACATTTATACCCTTATATGTTATAATTATAATGTAAAATGACTTAAAGGAATAAAGACTTAATATAATAATAGGAAAAATGCCAATGCTAGGAGTGACAGAAAAAGAGCTGGAACAGGATAGAAAGATAATATTGAGTTTCATTAAGGATAATCCCTATCCATCGTATAAACAAGTCATTGAAATAATTAAAAACGATAAAACAATGGAAGATATATATCCAGATATGTTCGCTGAGTATGGAGAACAAAATCATCAGTGGATAAAAGAGATTTACGAAAACATAATGAAAGAAGAACTTGTTAAACGTAATGGTAATAGTATTAATGAAAGAGGAGGAATGACAACAGTGCATTTTAATTATTATACTTTGGTATCAGTGTTGCGTTATTTAATACAACAAAGAGCACCAATGAAAGATTATGACGTTAGCTTAATCTTGTATAATATCAGAAACATTTTGAGCAGTTCTTGGAACAACATAGGAGACTGGAAACACTAGAAACATGTTTAATCATACTATGATTATCACATCTAAAATATTATATGTTATAATTGTAATATATTTATCGTTTGTAAAGATTGAATTATTATAATTTGCTTATCTCTTTCAAAGTGCGTTGTTTAGACTTGGCATGCTTCTTCAATTTTTTCGTGCTTTGGCTGTTTGTTTTTGTTTTGTTTGGTACTCTTGTGATATTTTTTGTTGGTGTGTTGCTTTGTTTTTGTTGATGTGTGTTTTTGAGTTTGGGTTCTTTGATGATTTAGAGTGTTGCTGTTTTGTTGGTATGCTTGATTGAATTATTTAATGTTGTATGCTGTGATTAAATATTTTTGTTGGTGGTTGTGATTATTTATTTCGTTTGCTTGTTGTTCTGGATTTTGTTTTCTGTTTGTTGTGTTGCTGTTGGAAAAAATAGTAGAAAGAATAATTCTTTGAATTCTCCTTTTACTATTTTTCCCCAGCAGCCGGTCCACGTGTGGAGCTAGCCAGGATTTGCTTCCCATGTACTTCAGCCGCATGCCAGCCTTTAGATTTACCCCGGTCTCACTGCCCGGCTTCCCAGCGTCGAATTTGGGAAGTAAGGCAAAGGACATGGGGAAGATCAAGCTGTTTCCTACGGCTGAGTATAGCAGTAAGCAGCCCTCGGACCCCGTGCCCCTGGTGCCATGCACGGGCATTTTCCTCGGCCCCAGCAAGTCCGGCAAAACCGTGGCGCTGATCAGCCTCATCCTGGAGCAGTATCGAGGCGTCTTCGAGAAAATCTACATCTTCAAACATCGACGACGGCTGGATCCCCGTCAAGAAGTACATCGAGCAGGACCTTGGGGTGAACACGGAGAAAGAACAGGCCTACTGGGACGAGTGGGACGAGGCTGCGCTGCGGGGCATCATCCAGAGGCAGCGTAAGATCACCGAGACGTCCAAGAAGTTGGAAATGAAGAAACTCTACCAGGCGCTTGTAGTCATCGACGACTTCGCCGACACCCCGCAGCTGCACAAGGCCCACGGCGCCCTGGACACGCTCTTCATCAGAGGCAGGCACATGCAAATAAGCACCTGGGTGAGCTCCCAGAAGCTGAGGCTCATCAGCGCAGCCGTGCGGGTGAACATGCAATTTCTCTGCTGCTGGAGGCTGCGCAACCAGCACGAGCTGGAGGCCGTCATCAAAGAGCTGAGCGCCCTGCTGCCGAAGGACAAGCTGCACAGGATCTACGAGCAGGCGACTCGGGACCCCTACAGCTTCCTCTTCGTGTACTACCTCAAGCCAAAGAATGAGATGTTCTACTTGCGCTTCGAAGAGCGTTTCGCACTGGAAAAAGAAGCCGATGGGAGCGGCGCTCAGCTTCCTGGGCCAGAAGCTGTTCGCCAGCTCCACGCTGATCAACGCGAGGTGTGAAAATATCTCCTGCTGCACCTCCGTCGCAGCAGTCCAGCCACCCATCATCCGTCGAACTGGTGGCCTCCTAAGGAAAAGGATGACCACGATCTACGTGGACAGCCGCAAGAGGGTAGCCGGCTCGGACAGCGACTTCGAGGTAGACCTGGGAGAGTCCCTGCACCTGCAGAGCGACGCCAGGCTGGCTGTCTATAAGATCAGAATCGCGGACAGCTTCCTCTCGACAGACCGGGGCCGCTACTTGTACTGGGTAGACGCCGCGCTCGGCACGCTGAATTGGGCGCTCCTTCCGGAAGGCGCCTACACGGGCTCCCGGCTGGCAGCCTGGATCAGCTCCAACTTCGCTACTGCTACCTATAGCGAGACCACGAACAGCCTCAGCGTAGCCTACGACGGCAACCGGGCGCCGTCTTGGGCTTTGTGGGAAGTCTCACCCTCTTGGGCCGGAAGGGGGAGTCCATTTCATACGCACCGTAGCCATTTTGGCTCAAGGTCCTTTGGGGCTCAAAGACTGACCTGCCCAGCATGTCATCTAGGATCGGAGATGTTGCGGATGGTGCCGGACGCATCTTCACGCATCTGGTGGGCCCTGACTCCGGTGCCAGTGGAACCTCTGGAGAGGGTATCAACGTCTTTGTGAGGGACCCGGCTGGTTTCCTTCAGCTCGCACGCGTTGGGGCCGATCTTTCCTTTGCTGACATTGCAAGGCTGGTCGGACACCGGGATGTCTCGATGATCAAGGCCCTCTGCCGTGGGCTGCCGCAGGAGATGGACAGTCGAGCCTGCGACATTTGCTCAGACGGAGATGAGGTCCTTTTTTCCTTTCGAACGAGAGGAGGTTCTATTGGAGAAGGTGTGGTGGTGGACCATTGGAATGTCAGACATTTCGACCATGGTTCCATTTTTATGCCCCTTCTGCATCTGGTCAGAGTGAACATCGAGCCGCGAACTTCTCTTTTTCATCCTGGGTCAGTGCAGCTCCCTCCTGGGTTCGTGATCGACTTTGTGCAGCCGAGGCGGATGACCATCGTAGTGCCCGTCGGCAGACGACATGAATCCTTTCAGCATGAGGATTCATGGACCACTACTGACATTCGGGATGGCTTCCCTTTTCTCTGGACTGGATTTACGGAGTTCGTTTATCAGACTCCACCACTGCCGCATGGCCCACCCAGGGAATTGCCGGCGTTTGATGGTGGAGATGTCTGGGGTGAACCGTTTGATGATGACGCTGAGGACGGTGTGATCCTTGAGGACCAGGACCTTGCCGAGGGCCTCTCCAATGCTGGCTCGGCTGGGGGGTATTCTGACGTTGAGTTCTTCGATGTGCCAATCGAGGACCCCCCTTCGGGTGGGGAACCTGCTGTGAGGAGTGAGGAGGGCTCTGACCTGCCCGAGTTGGAGGACATTGTCGAGAGTTTAGTCTGTGACCAGGTCCTGGCGCGTACAGTACACGGAAGCCTGATCGCAGTCCCTGTTTCGAGCGAGACCACCTTTGGTGCGGTTGCGGAGCAAGCTGGTTTTGTCGAGCTAGAGAATATCAAGGCCTCCTGTCAGGGACACGTGCATGAGCTCTCGGCCGACGTGAGACGGGCTGGTATCTCGAGGGACTCTGAGGTTGTCTTCACCCATCGGCACCTTGGAGGTGCCAAAGGCTTTGATTTGGAGAATACCGACTCAGTTCTTCAACAAGCTGTTAGCAAGCTGCACTCTATTGGTGCCGGTCAGGTGGATGCATCCAACTTCATCAGGAAGTGCAACGCAGAGACGGGCCCAGGACGCATTGCCCGTTTTGTCAATGAGAACGACCTTCAAAAGCAACTGAAGATCTTGCATGGTATTTCCAGTGCGGCGTCAATCCCTGTCCCCAAGGGTGTTTCTGTGGTTAAACAGATGGTGAAGGCGACTATGCCGGTGCGGGCTGACAGCTTTCGGCTTGATCCTGGTCGTTTTTTGGCGCAGGACGGATCCAGGCTTGAAGTTTTGAGTGAAATCAGTGCGTGCGCCCCGCCGGGAGTTGTGCTTCTGGACAGTGAACAGGCCCAAGGGTGGCTTACCACGGTCAACCTGGTCCAGCATGAGTTGGTCATGGTTGTGCTTGGAGGGTGCTCTGGACCCAACTGCGACGTCACTTACCTCCCGGCCTTCAACCTTCAGGGAGAGCCTGTCATTCTGCGGGTATGTGTTCATCAGCTGGGGAGTGTGAAGTCGAAGACTCTGGATCACAAGGTTACTATTGCCACCTCGCCTCACTGTGTGATTGCCTTCCACATTTATATGGAGGATTTCCCACCTGATGGATGGAGCAAGATCACAGCGGCCCCGGTGAAGGAAGTTGCTTTGAGGTTCAGTGAGGGATCTGCCATGTTCATTTCACCGCCCTGGTCCAGACAGTGGTTGAACGATCGCAAAAGCATTGCCAAGGAACGAGCCACGCATGTTTCCTTCATTGCAAGAGTGTACAAACGGAGTGTGGTATCTCTTTATCGCCAGAGTGGACACAACTCCGTTTTTGTCAACCCTCTCCGGACTGGGAATGAAAAGCCTGATGAGATTTGCAGCGTTATCTGGATGGGAGATGACAGACAGTTGGTTGCTCAGACGGCGTTGAAGAGACAGGAGCAGCTGGGTTTGGTGCGATCCTTGAAGAAGGGCTTCGGCATTCGTGTTCTTACCTCAGAGTTTGATGCGGTGTTCACTGAGATCAGACCTGGGGAGGAGAAACCCGACCTCAAGGGGGGTGACAAGATCTTCAGGGCCCAACCACTGCCCCCTGCGATGACCCTCGCTGATGTGCGTGAATGGCTTGGGAAAGTCGCATGGAAGGCTGCCCCGATCAAGCTTCTCGGTGGAGGCAGCGTCATCATTTCTGCTGAGGAGGGTCCTTCATCCACCTTTTTGCCGCTCAACGATGGGTTCGTTCTTGTGAAGGAAATCCGGTCGAAGGCCCGCAGGGATCCTTCCTCCGTAGCTGCAGGGAGGTGGTCTGCCCCTGAGCAGCCTGGCATCGACCCCCTTGTCGCCCACGATCCCTGGGCAGCTGCCAAGCGAAGTACAGGATCTTCTTTTGCGGCTGCCTTGCCGCAGGATCAGGGGAAGATTGACAAGCACGATAGACAGATCAATGACATCCAGACCGCGCTCAAGGAGTTGCAGGACAATCAGAGCAAGGTCGCAGGTGAGTCTGCATCCTTCAGGAAGGAGGTCACCGCTGAGATCACCGGTTTCCAACACCGGATCACTCATGAAGTTAAGAGCATTGCTGGAGTCTTTAGCCAGAGCCTTCAGGATGCTCTTTCCAAGCAGGAGACCCGATTCGATCATCGCTTCGAGGAGATGAAGAGTCTTCTTCAAGGTATTGGAGGAGGGAGACCGGCGAAGAGACTGGCACGGGAGGCGGAGTCGGAGAGGATGGAAGACTGATGGGCAGTCTTGGGGGCTTTTGCCGCTGCAGAGTTTTACATCGGGGTCTTTACATGCGGACGGAGCACAGATTCTCACCGTATGTACGTTTATTGGATTTTCTGCAGTGGCTGTGGGTTCGTGAACCTTGGGTTCACATTGCATTTACGAAGTGGACGGGAAGGTGCTTGCAAGTCTCTCCACTATGGCTGTGGAGGACGAGTGGGAGCCTCCTTTTCTGGCTTTTGCGAGTTTTTCGGCATTTGCAGATGGGCATTTCAGCCGAACGTGGAGTTCCAGCAGACATTCCCTTTTTTTGTCTGCTTGTCGGCATTAGGCCCCCTGGGTCGACCTTGGACGAAGCGGACAAGTGGTCAGCGCTTGGTGTTCTGCCGTCAGGCGGTGTGGGATCCTTTCAATGCACTTCGCATCGGAGAAGCAAAAAACCCGGGGCCTGGGTGTGCTGATGGGAACCTGCGGATTTGCGTTACCAACGTTGGGTCTATTTTAAATAAGATGGATCATGTTTTCGATTTGCCTGCGCACGTGGTTTGTCTTTCTGAAACCTGCGCTACTCCGCAATCTATTAGAGTTGTTCAGGGACAGTGCAGGAAGGCCGGTGTGCGTGCTATTTTTGGTCACCCGGTGGAGACTAAGGCTATCCATGCTCACTGTTCATCAGACTACCGTGGCATTAATGCCGGGTGTGCGTTATTCTCCAAATTGCCCGCGCGACCTTATTCTATTAACGAGAACCTGTCTTCTTTTGCAACAGGACGTTTGTGTGCTGGTATTATCAGGCTTGGGCATTTCGATGTGATTCTTGTCACCATTTACGGGGTACCTTCTGCCAAAGGATCTTCTGCCAACCAGGAGATCCTTCGACAGGCTTTTGATATTATTTCTTCCTCTCCACTGCCGAGCTTGGTGGTTGGGGATTTCAACGAACCACCACAGGGTATTGCCACGGTGTGTCCTTTTCTGCACCTGGGATTTGTCGAAATTTTCGACTGGTGTGGTAAGACTTTGAACAAAAAACCCCCTCCGACCTGCAAGGATGTTACCTATCATGATTCTATGCTGGTGCACCCGATGCTTATCCCCTTTATCAAGGATGTGCAAGTTGATCCGTTATCCAAGATTGATGTACATTCACCGCTTTTTGTCACTTTTGATCTCACTCAAGCTGTTAACACCTGGAAACGTTGGAAAGTGCCTTGCTCCTGGGCTCACAAAGAACTGGATCAGGCCACACTTCAACAGTCCTACCTCCAGGCTCCAGGACAGCCCTTGACGGTCAACCCTCACACGACAGAACAAGACATCCTGGACTCGTTCCGGCAATGGTCGACTCGGGTCGAAGCATCTGTCAATCGGGCCATTCGCTGTGATGGTCATCGGACCAAGCTGGTTTACACCCGAGCGAAAGAGGGAGATGTTCTTGGGATGACTCCAAGCGACAATGTCGCCTCCTGGCAGGGAAATCAGACTGGAAGGGGGGCTATTCCCCCCCGTGTGAGACTACAAGCCTCCGTGCTACGCAGCGGGTCCGTCAGACCCGGCGTCTCCTTGGGCTTTTCCGCTCCATGCAAGCTGCGCTGAAGAGGGACTCTGTGCCGCAAGAGCTTCGTGCACAATGGCTTCAGGAATGGTACGCCATCAAGAGCGCCAAAGGGTATGGGGCAAGTTGGATCAACTGGATTCTCAAAGACACTGATTGTGTGGCTGTCCCATGCGGCTTGCCCGACCTTGACACTTTGCACGACCTTTTGCAATACAATAGATTTGATTCAGATGCTTTCTGCAAGCGGGAGATTGCGGCACGGCGTGATGCTAAAGCGAAGAGGCTCAGACGTGATGCGAAGGCAGGGCATTTGAAGACACAGTGCGGTGTGGTCAAGGGAGAGTGCCCGCCCCCCCTTAACTGGGCCCTTGACGTCCAAAGTGCAAGTGCTACTCTCCTCAGATGCAATAAGGGCCAACCCTGGCTCCTATGCAGTGCTACAAGGGCCTTCTGGCCTGGCCGGCCGGCGCACTATGGTGGCTGTGAAATCCGCATCCTCCAGGTCTGTGGTTTGAGAATCGAGGTATCGTCGGAACACAAGTTACCTGCTTGTGGTACTCTAAGCCAAACCAGATCGGCTACATCTGCCGACGAATTGCACATGCTCTTTGAGAACTATTGGACGCCCTATTGGCTTCGGGAAGGTGACTCTCACCCTCATAGGTGGGAAGAGGCGCTTGAGATTGTCAACGGCATGGATGTTTTTCTTGAACATGTTGATATCCCTTGGGGTTCCCTTGACTCTTGGCGGCATATCCTGCACCTTGCGCAGAATGGTTCCTCTGCAGGTGCAGACGGGTGGAGGTACGAAGAACTCAAAAGGTTGCCTGATGCTGCTCTGGCTGATCTCATTCTTCTTTTTGATGGTGTCAGACTTTTTGGCCATTTTCCTACTAGGATGATGGACGCTCGTACAATTTTGATTCCGAAGAAATTCGAATCGCTTGACATCGGCGATTTCAGGCCGATTACTGTGCTCGGATGTTTGATCCGAATTCATTCCAAGTTTGCTGCCTATTTCACTATGTGTGCGTGGGCTTCGAAGTTGCCTGCTTCGGTATGCGGTGGTGTACCTGGTAGGGATATTAAGGTGTTTACCTGGTTACAACAGTTTGAGGTTGAGATCTCTCTCATCGAGGGAACCCACATGGGCGGCTTCTCGCTCGATTTGGCTAAGGCATTCAGTACCATTCCACGTGCTCCTCTTGCCGTTTTAATGAAGAAGATGGGGATCAGGGCGAGGGATGTTGACTTCTGGATCGATTCGCTTGGTGGTATGAGGAGATGCCTTGCATTCAAAGGGACTCTGGGGCCGCATGTCCCCTCGGGAACAGGGATCCCCGAAGGCGATGCGATGAGTGTAGTCGCGATGACCTGCCTGAGTTACTTGTACGTCAAGTGCATGGAGGCTGTGCATGTCGCTGCTTTTGTTTATGTGGATAATTGGGCTTTCCATAGTACGCATTCTGCTCCTCTCGCCAATGCTTTGGATTCTACGGTGATCTTTGCCGAGGCTTTTTCTCTGACCATTGATTGGGACAAGTCGTGGTGTTGGGGCACCACCCAGAAGATGAAGGACTTTTGGACAAGCTTTGAAACCTTGCAGGAACGTTACAAAGCCGGCGTCCCCTTGGTGCAATCAGCTTCGGAGTTAGGTGTGATGCGCATTTATGGGAAAAAGCCTGCCCCTACGGCTCTTCATAAACGTATCTCCAAAGGTGTGGAACGAAGCAAGCGGATTCGGGCGGCTGCTGACACCGCTCGCTCGCGAGCCGCCATAGTACAGAGGTGCATTTGGCCCCTTGCGCTTTACAGTGCCGAGACACAATATGTTTCTATCGGCAAAATGAAAGAGCTTAGGCGGGCTGGTGTTAATGCTGTGGTGGGTCCTTGGAAGCAGGCATCGTCTTGGGTTGCGTGTCACTACCTTACGAAAGAGCTTCAGGATCCCATGCTGTACGTCATGGTCAACCTCTTTTGCCTCATTCGGGCGGTGTTTGATTTCTTGCCGGAGAAAGTCCGTCTCTTTCTGAGGCTTCTCAATGAAAGGCTTTACACAAGGAGTTACGGCCCGGTCAGTGCCTGCAGCATGTACCTCCATCAACTGGGATGGGAGTTGGATACGCTGGGTATTTTGCATGGACCCCCTTGGCTGCCTAAGCTATCCATTACTACCTGTTCGCGCAAAGAGATCAAGAGGACCTTGGTCCAGTGGTGGTCTGTGCAGGTTTGGCAGAAGTCAAAACATCGCCGTGGCATCCCCCCTTTGCCGTGGGACCGTGACATCACACTCAAAGTGCTGAACCAGTTCGGTGATAAGGACTTTGCCTTTCTAGTCACACGGATTACCAACGCATTTCTGAGTGGAGCTGCCCGTGCCCTTTTCCGTGAACCAATTGAGGGCGTTGAGATTTGTGAGAAGTGTGGTGGCACTGCAACTGTGCGTCACGCTCTTTGCGAGTGCCCTGAGGCCGAACATGTCAGAGGTGGGCACGTTGATGCGGTTCGTTTCCTTGAGGACAATGAGGCTTTCAGAATTTTCCCTATGCCCCCTGTTTCTGCTGGTGGATATGTCCTTCAGAAGATGCTGGGGGACCAACAAGGGCGGCACACCATCCAAATTCGTGCACCTGAGCATGAGGAGCTCGTCTTTTTCACGGATGGGTCTTGCTCCGACCCCACTATTCCCCTCTGCCGGAGAGCTTCTTGGGCTGTTGTGCAAGCCATCGATGTCACCGATGCGGAAATTGGGCGCCAGTTCACTTTGGATTGCCCTGATGTTCCTTTTTACGAACGTTTTAGTTGCTCTGGGTGTGGGTTTGTACACGGGCATCAGACTATTGACAGAGGTGAGTTGTCTTGTATTGTTGCCATTTTCAATGCTGTTCAGGATCTTGAATACAAAGGTAACATCCGTATTTACACCGACTCTCGGTATGTGTGTACCTGTCTTGAGATGGTGTGGAAGGCGGTTCAATCCGAATGTCTGCAGGGTAAGAGAGCCCACAATTTCGATCTCCTTTTGCATTTGTTTTCTACCTGGCCTACGGGCCAGGTATCCTGGACCTGGGTCAAAGCCCACCGCGATATCAGTGAAGCCTCATGCCCGGTCGATGCTTGGCGCGTTATCGGGAATGCTACGGCTGACAAGCTTGCGGGGGCTGCCCTCGTCAACGACTCGCACCAGATGCATGTTGCCGTACAGGAGGTGCGGCATGAATTTAGTGGCTGGATTGCCACACTTACCAAGGTGTTTACGTATTTCATCGAACTGGACAAATGGTCGGTCAGTTGGAAGCCGGACACTCCTGAGGAAGGCAGGACTGAGGGGGCCGACGAATTTGATGCTGACTCTGCACGCGCCGCTGTGAGTCGATTTAAACAGGTGCAAGTGCTACTGGGTGACTGGAAGGTTGCTGACTCACTTTTCATCCCTTTCTTTTTACCTGAGGATGATCTTTTCAGGGCTATTCCGGCGGGGCAGAAAATTGCCCGGGCAGTTTGGCATTGGATGCACACGATTCGCTGGCCAGTGCAAGGAAGCACGCAACGTGATGACGTTGGTATCACGTACCTTGAGCTCCTCGCAAATTTTTACTTGTTTTCCGGCATGCGCCTCCCTGTTGTCTTTCATTACAACAAGAAGTCCACGCTGACCTCATTCAGGGACTACGACTCAGCTGAGACTCAAATGTTGCCCGGCTCTGCTAAAGCTGCATCGCAACAATACACGACCCTTGCCACGATCATGCAGCAGCTGAATGATGTCACCAGGAACTGGAGCCTGCCTGAAACTAGACAGTCTTTCCTCAAGGAGCGGAAGATCTTCTACCCCTTGCGGCAATGTGGCACCTTTCTATCTCGTCCTGAGATTGATCGTGCTTCTGAGACCGTCAACCGGGTTATCGACTATTGTACCAAGCTGGATGGTGATATGGCTTCCAAACCTTTTGAGATGCCGAGTGGACCTTTTCAGTATATTGATGTACAGTTTGACCAACCTGACCTTTCGACGCCGCAGAGGAAGTGGCATTTTAAGAAACGTAAGATGCGCCTTAGAGTGGCTGGCACCTAGCCGCTTTTGCCTTTCCTTCCGGCCTGAGCTCGGAGTGATTGTCCTTTTCTTTTGGGTTGGGGGGTTCTGGGGTTTTCTCCCCCCTCCCTCTTTCTTGAGTTTCGCCACCGGGGAGGTGGCTCGGTCTTGCACTTTGGTCAGATTCTCGTGGCCACAGTGCTGCACGGAGCTTTGGAAAAGGGCCGTTGCAAAAAAAAAAAAAAAAAAGTCCATTTCATACGCTGGCTTCGTGGGCAGGTCAGGGATTATTTTTTTGCTCTTTGGCAGGGGCAGCTCGGGCGGCTTGGGCTTGTTCTTCCTACCCGGAGGTCTGCCTCTAGGCCTTGGCGCCGGCTGCGCTTGCTTCATCGGTTTTTTTTTTGGAAAATATTTTTTCAAATTGAAACAGTGGCATCCAAAGAGTCCCTGGAGAAACATCCACAGCCAAGAGCCGCGGGCCCCGAAAAGTTGTTCGATTCGGGCCCCGATTCGGGCCCCGAAAAGCTGTTCCATTCGGGTCCCGGATTCGGGCCCCGAAAAGTCGTATACCATTCGAGCCCCGAAAAGATGGCTGGTGGACACAAATGTGCAGAACGGTGGCCTCCAAAGAGCCCCCAGAAACATCCACAGCCAAGAGCCCCGGGCCACGAAAAGTTGTTCGATTCGGGCCCCGATTCGGGCCCCGAAAAGCTGTTCCTTTCGGGTCCCGGATTCGGGCCCCGAAAAGTTGTTTGATTCGGGCCCCGATTCGGGCCCCGAAAAGCTGTTCCATTCGGGTCCCGGGTTCGGGCCCCGAAAAGCTGTTCCATTTGGGCCCCGGGTTCAGGCTCTAAATTGTTTTCAAGCTGGAAAAACTCTCCGTGTTGGCTCCGAAGACTTGTTCAAAATTTGGGCCGGGTTCAGGCCCCGAAGTTGCCACAGAGGGAGCAAGGGGCGGTGGCGCAATGGCAGCGTGCCCGGACCAACCTGTGGATCCACAGTTGGTAGGGAGGTCGTGGGTTCAAATCCCGCCTGCCCCCATCTTTTGCGCGGGGCTTCAACAATTCAATTGCCGAAAGAAGCTCTGGCGCCCCTCTGGCAGGCATGGCTGGCCTTCTGATGCACATGAACACGCAGTGGCTGTTGAAACTCACGCGGGCTCCTTTTTCAGACTCTCAGCTTTCCCCGCGACATGTCAATTGCATGTCTCCCCGACCATGTTGCTGCTAAGAAGCAAGCAGCAATTGCAGCGTGCAAAAACCACCGTTTGGGAAAACAGCAAGGCATCCAACTGCGGGGGCGCAGTTGTTTGAACACCTGATCCAATCTGTACTGGAGTCAAAGTCGATCAGGGCTGAACTGCCCCCAAGCCAGTGTTGTTTCGCTTCCGGAAGAGGCATCCTTGGGGAATGGCTCAGTTGTTGCATCGCAGCTGGGCGAGACATCAGGTTGCTCGGAATCTTTCTTCTGCTGCCACTTCCTTGCCAGGACCTGGGCCTCTGCCCAAGCCACTGCGACAAGCCCTGGCGTAACTCGCTCACTCAGTGGCAAATCGTCGGCACTCCCCACGTAGAACTTCATCCCGAAGCCAAACTTCTGTGATTGTCCAAGGCCTTTCACCACAAAGCTTGAGTTGTCCAGTTTAACCATAATCTTGCAGCATCCTGCAGGCTTGACCGTGTAGGAATGGTTGCCAACAGGCAGTGTCTCGGGCGTGGCATCCGCAGGTAAATGGAGGAGCGTGGGGTAATACTTCATCAAAATGTTTCCAAGCCGCTGCTGCAGAATGCTCCGCAAGTCTGGGTGGCTAAGCATGTCCCAGTCCCCCGACTCATCACGCTTGCGTTTCCGCTCTGCGCGAAGGTCAGCCCGACTGCCGAAAATCACCGTGCTCTCGTGTTCAGACGACATGTTTGGAAACCTTCGGCAAAACTCGGGCCTAAATGACTGCGGCGATGCAAGTCAAGGGCAGGACGACAAGCAGCAGCAATGCCCGTGCACTCACACCACAACAAAGCCTAGCAGTGCTCATGCACATGCGAACAACACACTCCGTGGCTCGATGCATTTTTTTCAATCCAAGGCCACACAACTTCAGCCTCAAAAACACTGTGCGTTGTGGCTGGCGGCGGGCCTGTCTCAGTCTCTACTCAGAGGAGAACACAGTGACTGGTTTTGAAGGTCCAGCAGCTGCGTTTCCGCAGCTGGCGGCAGCACGCTGCTTTGCGCGCTGATCTTGGTGCCATGGCGAATTGTTGATGATGGGTCCAACTTGGACACGGCCAATTTGATCGCACTCGGTGCCAGGGACCTGGTCGGCGGTGTCGACCAATAGAAACTCCGGATCCTCAACCTGCATGTCAGCGTCCTCTCCTTCTGCATCAGATTCATGCTGTACTGCAGTGATCTGCTCGATGTCATCAGGATGACAGATGGCGTTGCCAGGAAAGAGAGAAAGTGGCATGAACCTGCGAATCATGTCAACGTCTCGTCTGTGAAGGGCCTTCAGCATCACCCGTGGTTTTGGCACGGGGTCACTGATTGGCAGGCAAAGTATCGAGGAATAGTCCTGGGACCACTCAACCAGGTCAGACACGTTCGAGCTTGTCCTGCCAGCCCCAAATCAAGAAGCGCTTCTCCCAGGAAGCATGGGAAATGGGCCCATAATTTCCACCATAAGGGGCACGTTGAATGTCATACACCACACACCGCAACTGATAATGCTTCCACTTGTACTCGTTGATGGCACATATCAGGTTCTTCGTGGGCCCTTGCACCAGCTGAACCCCGAAACACGATGGCTTGCTCCAACTTTTCCAGTATCTCCGAATGAAGCTGATAGAGCGGGAAGAAGCTGGACTTCCACGTCACCAAGCAAGCGTGGTCGCCTGGCTGAAACCGTGCCTCCTCACAGCCCACGCCGTCCAACCATGACGACATAATTACTGTGGTATGTCTGTGGGAAGTGGGACTGACGCGCAGTTTTCTAGATGTGAAGCGAAAACAGCTGCAGGGCAATAACATCAATCAACAACATCGCAACTTTCAAGGACAGTCGCAACTTGCAAGGTCCAACATGCAATGCTTGCTCTTTTGTTTCTTTGCCCATCACGCGGTGCCATGGTCTGCTGCGCGCCCGCAGCAGACATTGCCACAAGGTCTAGTTTACATCATCAGCGGGAGGAGGTTTCACAAATTTGCGTTGCCTTCTCTCAGGACTTGGCATTGAAGCTATCGCATTCTTCCTCTCTGTGCTCTGAAGCCAGGTGTTCCGGGCAGCATTACTATCCAGGCGTTGTCAAAGAAAGCTTTTCGGGTATTTTCATAATTTGTGGTTTTCTTTGACGCGCCCTTGGCTTTGGCCTTGCCTTTGGCTTTGGCCTTGGCTTTGACCTTGGCCTTGGCTTTGGGCTCTTTCTTGGCCTTGGCTTTGGCCTTGGCTTTGGCCTTGGCTTTGGCCTTGGCCTTGGCTTTGGCCTTGGCTTTGGCCTTCGCTACTGGACATGGAGGATCTTCTCCTGCGTCTTTGTCTTCTTCTTCTTCTGCTTCTTCTTCGTCATTCATATCTTCGTTCTCGTCCTCCGGCTCATCAGAATCATCCCATCCCCCCGCCTCGCCGAAGAGCTGCTCGATGGAAGGCTCAGCCTCCTGGTTGCCAGAGTCAGGCTCATCGCAATTGTCGTTCTTCCTCAGGCTCGGGAAAAAGTTGCCCTCTTCGACGCTCATGAATGGCAATGCTACTTACTGGCTTGAGGGGCTCATGGTTGGGCTCTCAAGAGCACAGGTCGTGGACTGCAAATGGTTCTCCGTGCACTGTCAGTTCAAAAGACAGGACACTCACAATTGCAGCAGCGTGTTTATCCCATTTTCCTCCCAGCGCTCCGAACTGCAATCTGCCCTGGGTCTGTGATTGCTTCGCTGCCAACAGACATGTCCAGCTATCATCATTATTGTCATGCGCTGGCTAAACAAAAGAATGCACAAACTGTGGCACCACAGTTTGTTTAGTCATCACTACCCACAGAGTCTTCACTCAGATTCTCCTCCTCGACGTCCTCTTCATCTTCAATTTCTTCGTCTTCTTCGTCTTCTGCAATCAGATCCTTCTCCGACTTCTTCTTCGGAGCCGCCTTCATCTTTGCAGCCTTCTTTGGCTTCGGCTTTGCATTGGCACCTCCCCGCGACTTGCGCTTCTTGCCTGTCACCGTGGACGTGGAAGGCTCAGGGGTGCTGCTGCTCTGCGCATGCGGAAGGTGCAAAAGTTTTCCCAGCTTTGCGTTGAAAATCTTGTCGTTGGCAGGGTCAGTCATCGCCGCGAGGAGCTGTGTGCAGACCTGGGCCTTGAACCACTTGGCGTGCTTTTGTGAGAAGCCTGGCGTGCTCTTCTTCGGCACCAGAA
The DNA here is from genome assembly GCA_963377175.1 of Effrenium voratum. Classification (NCBI taxonomy): domain Eukaryota; class Dinophyceae; order Suessiales; family Symbiodiniaceae; genus Effrenium; species Effrenium voratum. Next base: position 384,472 of record CAUJNA010003820.1, read on the forward strand.
CCAAACTCGAGCAAAAGGACATCAAACTGCGATGCAGCCAAGGAGCAAATTGCTGTCACTGGAATTCTTTTTGTCAAAATCACGCTGGCTGTCGCAGGCTCTGCTGCTGTCATGAGTGTGACAGCCCGTGGCCGATACCGGTGCAATTCCTCGATCATGTGCGAATGCCTTGGATTCCAAGTGATCGGTTCTCCTGCCACGTTGTCCTTTGCACTTCCATCTGTTCGCTGTTGGTTGTTCGGCGCACCAGCCACGCGGAAGCTTCCAAGCAACTCGTGCTTGAACACAGGTGCCAGCCTTGTCAGCCCTGCCAAATCATGCCGGGGGGCCCCGTAGACCTCAGAA
>CAUJNA010003821.1:2500-37500 GCA_963377175.1 Effrenium voratum
AACAATGAGCTACCTACCTCCTTCCACTTGAAACTTTCGCTCAAGGAGGAAACATATGAGAACGTAATATGTTTCCAGTAGTCAAATCGATTCCCCAACAAAAATATTTGAACATCATAATGATTGAACCCCGCTACAAGTTAAACATGTTTGTTGCTTAAACTTATGAATAACGTAAACTCACACAACTCTTCTTTTCCCCTATGCCTCGAACAGCCCTTCCTCCAGCGTTTCTTCGAAAAGACCCGAGCGTCCTTTTGAGGTGTAGGGAAACAGCAAATGGCTGTGGTTCAAAAACAGGTACCCAAAATCGAACCCTGGTACATTGAATCAAAAGCTAAAACCTGGGGTCCCCTGGTGGTTTAATTTTCCCATACCTAAGCGGTTCCCGCTTTTTGAAAGAGGGTTGTGGACCCGGCCAGGTCGGAGGCGGTTCAGGCAGTGCTCCAGCGCCCGACGGCAGAAGCGCAGGGCCTCACGGACCCACTTTGGGTGCCTCGTGCTTTTTTTTTGGGGGTTGGTACCCGCCAGGACCCCCCAATGGCTGACTTCCCGATGGCTGTTCTGGGGTTATTTGCCAGCAGGCCTGGCGTGCTTTTTTTTTGGGGGGGGGGTGTTCAAAGGATGTTCTTTTTGGGTGGCTTTGAAGCGATGCTTTTTGTTTTTGGCTGGTTTTGCAGGGATATTCTTGGAGGGTGGCTTGCAAGGGAAACCAACAGGAACACTGTCAAGACATTTTTCGGGGATGCCCCTAAAAAAACAGACCCATTTCCCACCTTGCACCCGGCACCCCCACGGCAATGAGGGGAAGTTTCAATGTTCAATTTTAGCATTTCATGGGATTGCTCATGGGGACTGCCAAATAGGGCTTACCTCTGACTTCCCAGTTAAAAAAACTCAAGAGGCCTTGCTTTTTTGTTTCTCTCTCTCTCTCTTGTTCTCTCTTTGTCTCTGTCTTGCAAAGCAGCTTCCTCCAGTGTCAAGGCAACAGCTAAGCTAAGCAGGCTGGTTCGATTGTCCTGTGTCAAGCAGTCTTGCGCCAGCATAGATCTTGAGATGAAACGAACAGTGCCCGATGCAGCTCTCGCAGGCTGAGAGGGGTTGAACAAAAAGTGCCAAGAGCCAAAGAAAAAAGAGGTCACGAAGCTCCAAGAACCATCAGTTGGGTATGGGTCAGCAGGCTTTAGTCCTTAAGGTTCCATTTGCCAGGGCAACCCATTTTGGGTACCACCGCCTGAGGACTTTCAACTCGCAAGTAGATTGCAACATTTGCAACGCCAAGCTGCTTGACTGGCGATTTGAAGACAACTGGGCAAACCCTGCCAGGACCCCCCCCCCCCCCCCAATGGCTGGCAAATGGTCTGTGGAATGACCGCCCACTGGCTGTTTCGGGGTTATTTGCCAGCCATTGGGAGGTCCTGGTGGGCAAACCCTTGGCAAGGGCTTGCAGGCTACAGGCGCTGAGATAGCGTCAATTGAGCATCACATGGGTATGAGTTTTAATTAGGGACCCTTTGGTGGACATCGTTTCGCTGCGAATTCTTGTCCACAAACCACTTTGGAGGGGGCTCCCTGCTAAAATCCATGGCCATATAAACTCATGGTATGTTGCAATCATCTGAACTTGGTCAAGGCAGTTGGGCAAATTCGCCGTTGACTTTGTATGGTTGCTTCTGTGGCTCGTTGTTTTTATTGCGCTATTTCTTTGCTTCTTTGCGTCTGTTTTGTTGTTGTCTTTCCTTCGCCCTTTCGGTTTAGTTGTGTCATTCTTTTGCTGCCCCTCCGTCTGTCTCTTTGTCTGTCTCGGTCTATCCGTTCCGGTCTCTTCTGTCTTTGTCCCACCCTCTGTCCTGATCTTTGGCTCTCTCTCTCGCTCTCTCTCTCTCGCTCTCTCTCTGCACCTATCTCTGTCTCTCTCGGTCTCTCGGTCCGTCGCTGCCCATCTCTCTCTCTGACACTCTCTCCCTCCCTCTCCCTCCCTCCCTCCCTCCCTCCCTCCCTCCCTCCCTCCCGCCCTCCCTCCCTCCCTCCCTCCCTCCTCCCTCCCCTCCCTCCCTCCCTCCCTCCCTCCCTCCTCCCCTCCCCTCCCTCCTCCTCCCTCCCTCCCTCCCTCCCTCCCTCCCTCCCTCCCTCCTCCCTCCCTCCCTCCCTCCCTCCCTCTCTAGGCCGATCTGTCTCAGCAAGCAAAACTGGACCATGGAGGAGCCTTGGCTGCAGCTTCTAGTGGGTTCAAGTCTCAGTTGGATTGGACAAGCTCGCAAAAATGGCAACCGCGTCATGCCCTCAATGAGTCTAGCATGCATGGTGTTCGGTTGCGCGTCGCTGATCATGTCATCAACCAAAGCAGCTTATGCACATGACGCCGCTTGTTGAACTCAAGTTTGAGTCAAGCAAACCCTTTTTCGATGTTCGCACCCCTATCCTGTTTTTGCTTGGGACGGCACAGGAGAAAGCGATGTCCGATGTATTTTTGGGATCCCTTTGAACTTGAAATCTCCAGCCAGCACCCAACACCAGCACCAAACACCTGAAAGGACACCGATTCGAGGCTCCCGGCCCATGCACGTGCTGGCTCCGCCTCTGGAAATCTGGGGTGTCGCAGCAACAACCAACGAGCCAAGGGGATCTGAGGCCATTGAATGCTTGAAGGGACCCCTTAATCCTGGGAGGGAGCTCAAAACTAGCTCTATTTGGGGTGGGTTTGGGCTCCGACCCTCTGCCAGGCGTGGCCAGAAAGCGAAGAACGCGTTGCCCGTCAATCGGGAATGTGGGTGTCTTTTTTGAGGGTACCCTTGCGTTGGCGATTTTAAAGGGAACCAAATGGAACATCATCACCATTTTGGCGTGTCCTGCAAAAACAGACGCGCTTGCCAAACTTGAAGGGTTAGAGATGGTTCGAGCAATAGCTCGCCTTGAACTAAATTCCAATCCGTGTTCTTAAAACGTGCAGACAAATCCATGCTACCAAATGCCCTGTTTGGGACACACACACACACACACACAGAGACAACCCTCCTTGAAATGGGGCTGTTTGTCCTTAATTAGTTTGCCAAAGAAGGCAAATCCTGGATGGTTTCAGTCACGGTTGCCTAGGTTGAACATTGATCTGACGGCAAAGAGGAAGCCATACCAAAGATCTTGTGAAGTCCAGCGCCGATTTTGGCCCCCTTTTGGCTTCCCTGGCTTCCCTGGCATACGATGCCCCCTTGCGACGGCCCTCAATTGCACCAACAGTCCTTCATTCCTTCGCCCCGGATTCCCGAAAAAGCTCGAAGCCAGGGAGAGAAATCAGGTACCTGGACCCTCAAACCCTCAAACGACCCATGAAAAAAGGGAATCCACCCTGCAATTTTGAAGCCGTAACCCAGTTGTAAGGGAATGTTGCAGGTTCAGGTAGACTCCTCGTTCGTCAGCGTCAATGCTCTGGGGGCTGCACTGAGCTGCTGTATAGCCTGAGATTGGGGCTGATTGGTGGGAGTCTCTGAATGCTGACGTCGACCTTGTGAGAGATCTTCATTCAAAGCGGCAAACGGCCACCTACTCACTTTGCAACTTGGGCGCGGGTAAAATAGACTTCCCCTTTTGTTGATGTATTCTAAACATGAACAGCATTGTGCAACATTGTAACATGACATGCACAAGATCTTGAGCTTGACCATGAGATCGCGGCAGCAACCGAATGGCAACATCTTTCGAATTTCGTATGTAGCTTGGAACAACATACTTTTGGCGGGTGCAATGAACATCCACTGTTTCATCTACAAGTTTAAGTCCAAAGATCCTGCCACTTAGTCACAAAGGTCAATGGTTCTGAATCTGGAATCCTTCAAGAAACGCATCACCAAGAATGTCGGTGATCTTTTTGACTTCTGTTTACACAATTTTACCCTCTTTCCAAAGTAGACCTGGGCCGTGTCTCAACAGGAGCGAGCCAGCTGCCCTCGAAGCCAGAAGATTGAATTTGTCATTGGCCTTCGTGCAGACCTCTCCATGTTCCACAAAATGCTTCCTGACAAGGCTGACATAGAAGGAAGTAGAAAGCTGCAAGCAGCGGTTTTCTGACCGCTTTCCTGGGAGTACTGCTCTGCTGTGTGGCAACTCTAGCAGGCACCTGAGTTGAAACAACGGTTTGGGAAACAGACCACCAAAATTGAGCGGAGCTGCGGCCATCATTCAACCGTTGATCCAGTTTTGGGGGCACAGTCGCGGCTTGGTCTCTCAGAGCAGTCCAATGGAAGCCGACCCAATTCCTCTGGTCACAAAGACTGGGCTCGGGCAAACTTGTTGGGATCTGCTGTGAGCGGGTTCCTGGATTCCTTGGGAATTATCCCTCAAGTTATGAACAAAAATGCCACCGGGAGGTACCTTCGGGGTGCTCAAGACTGGGTGCTCGACTGGCATACGCATCGGCTGCCACTTGACTATGCGTATAAATGTTTTTTTCCCCAGGAAGTACTTCGTTGAAATAGGCTTCGGAGCCTGGAACAGCGGACAAACACTGGTTGGCTCTGGTCGTGGAATTTGGACCCCAGCAAACATCTGTATTTTTCTTGGGTGCTGTAGATCCCCCAGCAAAAAGCTTAACTTTTTGCAGGTTAAGAGGAAATATAACGGAAATCAAAAAAGTTAAAGTCTAAAGATCCAACCCAATAGCAGCAGAGTTTTGCTTGGTGAGTGGAGAAAAAAGGGGACCGCCAAAAAAAGCAAACTATAATAATCAAGGGAAGTTTAGAAGGAAACTTCCGAGTTACGGAAACTAATTGAAAGGTAGCTCTGCGCAAAGATGAGATGAAGAAAGAATGAATGCATGCGAGAAAACGTGCGTATACGTGTGGCGGGGGAATAGAAATCTGCAAAAAGTGCAACCCTCTGCGGTCGCGGCGTCTGACGGAGACGGTCTCGGGACGGGCTCGGGACGGGCTCGGGACGGGCCCGCGCCGGGACCATTGGCACGGACGCGCACACTTTCGCCAGGTTCAAATTTCGTGGCAGGCGCAGCATTTTGGCAAGGTCGGGTACAGATTTCGTGGCAGGTGCATCACTTTCGCAAGGTCAAGTGCAGATTTGGTGACAGGCGCGGCATTTTCTTACTTCTGGCACGGACGCATCGCAAATCCCATTGGCACGGACGCGCAAGGCGGCGCATGCAGATTTCGTGGCAGGGGCAGCATTTTCGCGAGGTCAGGACCAGATTTCGTGGCAGGGGCGTCATTGTCGCAGGGTCAAGTACATATTTCGTGGCAGGGGCAGCATTTCCGCAGGGTCACGCGCATATTTCATGGCAGGCGCAGCACTTTCACAAGGTCATGTACATATTTCGTGGCAGGTGCAGAACTCGTGGCAGGCGCAGCACTTTTGCAAGGTCAACTTTCGCAGCCGGGGCTCAGAAATCGCAACTTTTAAGTGCGCAAGTAGTAAGCGAAGTCAACTTTCGCAGCTGGGGCTTGACACTCGCAACTTTTAAGTGCGAAAGTAGTGCGCGAAGTCCACTTTCGCAGCCGGGCTTGAAAATCGCAACTTTTAAGTACGAAAGTAGTACGCGAAGTCCAATTTGGTAGCTGGGGCTCGAAAATCGCAACTTTTAAGTACGAAAGTAGTACGTGAAGTCAACTTTCGCAGCTGGGGCTTGAAAATCGCAACTTTTAAGTACGAAAGTAGTACCTGAAGTCCACTTTCGCAGTGGGGCTCGAAAATCGCAACTTTTAAGTACGAAAGTAGTACGCGAAGTCAAGATAGAAAGAGAAAGAGAAAGAGATAGATAGATAGATAGATAGATAGAGAGAGAAAGAGAGCAAGATAGATAGATAAATAGACAGAGAGAGAGACATAAAGAGATAGAGAGATAGATAGATTGATAGAGAGAGAGATAGATAGATAGATAGATAGATAGAGAGAGAGAAAGATAGAGAGATATATAAATAGAAAGAAAAAGAGATAGGTAGATAGCTAGATAGATAGATAGATAGATTAAACAGACAAATAGAGAGATAGATGAATAGATAGAAGCAGAGATTGAGAGAGATAGATAGATAGGTAGATAGATAGAGAAATAAATAGATGGATAGATAGATAGATAGGTAAATAGATAGAGAAGTAGATAGATGGATGGATAGGCAGAGAGAGAGAGGTAGATAGAGAGATGGATAGATAGGTAGATCTATAGATAATTAGAAATACAGATGGATAGATAGAGAGATAAAGAGATTGATACATACACGTGAGATAATGAAATAGAAAGACAGATAATAGATAGATAGATAGATAGATAGATAGATAGATAGATAGATAGATAGATAGAGAGATGGACAGATAGAGAAAGAGAGATGGATAGATAGGTAGACAGAGAGATATAGAGATAGATAGATAGAGAGATAGACAGATAGATAGATAGATAAATAGATAGATAGATACGCGGGAGATAGATGGATAGATAGATAGATAGAAAGAGATAAAGAAAGAGATAGAGAGATAAATAGATAGAAAGAAAGAGAGATAGAGAGATAGATAGAGAGACAGATAGAGAAAGAGAGAGACACAGATAGAGGGATATAGAGAGATGGATAGATAGAGAGATAGAGAGATAGATAGAGAGATAGAGAGATGGATAGAGAAGATAGATAGATAGATAGATAAGTAGATAGATAGATAACACGAGAGATAGATAGACAGGTAGTTAGGTATAGATAGGTAGAGAAAGATAGATAGACGAAAAGAAAGAGAAAGATAACTATAGTTTTTATATTTTTGAAACTTCCGCCACCCGGCTTGCCGGCTTTACTGGTAATACTACTACTACTAATAATCAAAGGAAGTTTAGAAGGAAACTTCCGAGTTACGGAAACTAATTGAAAGGTAGCTCTGCGCAAAGATGAGATGAAGAAAGAATGAATGCATGCGAGAAAACGTGCGTATACGTGTGGCGGGGGAATAGAAGCTCGCGCCGGGACCATTGGCACGGACGCGCACACTTTCGCCAGGTTCAAATTCGTGTTTGGCAAGGTCGGGTACAGATTTCGTGGCAAGTGCATCACTTTCGCAAGGTCAAGTGCAGATTTGGTGACAGGCGCGGCATTTTCTTACTTCTGGCACGGACGCATCGCAAATCCCATTGGCACGGACGCGCAAGGCGGCGCATGCAGATTTCGTGGCAGGGGCAGCCTTTTTCGCGAGGTCAAGAACAGATTTCGTGGCAGGGGCGTCCTTGTCGCAGGGTCAAGTACATATTTCGTGGCAGGGGCAGCATTTCCGCAGGGTCACGCGCATATCTCGTGGCAGGCACAGCACTTTCACAAGGTCATGTACATATTTCGTGGCAGGCGCAGCACTTTCACAAGGTCATGTACATATTTCGTGGCAGGTGCAGCACCTTCGCAAGGTCAAGTGCAGAATTCGTGGCAGGCGCAGAACTTTCGCAAGGTCAAGCAGATATTTCGTGGCACGCGCAGCACTTTCGCAAGGTCAAGCACAGATTTCGTGGCAGGCGCAGCACTTTCACAAGGTCATGTGCATATTTCGTGGCAGGTGCAGCACTTTCACAAGGTCAAGTGCAGAATTCGCAAGCAAAGATTTCGTGGCACGCGCAGCACTTTCGCAAGGTCAACTTTCGCAGCCGGGGCTCGAAAATCGCAACTCTTAAGTACAAAAGTAGTACGCGAAGTCAACCTTCGCAGCTGGGGCTCGAAAATCGCAACTTTTAAGTACGAAAGTAGTACGTGAAGTCCACTTTCGCAGCTGGGGCTTGAAAATCGCAACTGTTAAGTACGAAAGTAGTACGTGAAGTCCACTTTCGCAGTGGGGCTCGAAAATCACAACTTTTAAGTACGAAAGTAGTACGCGAAGTCAAGATAGAAAGAGATAGAGAAAGAGATAGATAGATAGATAGATAGATAGATAGATAGATAGATAGATAGAGAGAGACAGAGAGCAAGATAGATAGATAAATAGACAAAGAGAGAGAGAGAGATAAAGAGATAGAGAGAGAGATAGATAGATAGAGAGAGAGAGAGAGAGAAAGATAGATAGACAGAGAAAGAGATAGAGAGAGAGAGAGAGATAGAGAGATATATAAATAGAAAGAAAAAGGGATAGATAGATAGATAGATAGATAGATAGATAGAGGGATAAATAAATAGAGAGAAAAATATATAGATAGATAAACGATAAACAGACAGATAGATATGTTCAAACGTCGGCCACGTCGTTGCTCTTTTTTAACCTAAGCTGAAACAGCCGAGGCACCAGAGTGACGCACGATGCAGGCAAGGAGCAGCCAGAGCCCAAGCTTCGAGTGGCCGCGTTCCATTGTTCTTCATGAGCCCCATGGCCAGCGGCTTTGCGTAGAGGGCTTGATTCAAGAGAAGGCCCTCAGCAAAGGTTTTCTTTCAACACAACCACTAAACACAGTGTTTTTCCCTATGGCCATTGGGGTCCATGTATTGAAATCAGGGGCCTCAGGTTTCTCAATTCGTTACTTTTCAAAGAAAAAAGCTTGTGAAACTAAGGCTGCGGCCTGGGGCAAATCAAGACGCCTCCCCAACACAGCTGCTGCAGCACGAAGTCTCGCCTCAGGCGGACCTCTCTCGAGCTGGAGCAGCGCCGACATCGAGTCCACGGCTCGAAGCTTGGCAGCTCTGCCTTCAAAACTTCTTCTGCCAAGGTGGCCCAGTTGCACATCCTTAATTCGTGAAGAAAGGGAATGAATTGGGTGTGTTTCGTTCCCAACCAAAGGGAAACAAACTGTTTTGGGTACTGCTTTGAGGCAAACTCAAATCCTGTCATGAACCAATTGCATCCAGAATCCGCGCAGTGACCCGCTTCTGCATCTCTTCCGTGATCAGATCACCGCCGAACTGCTTGAGGCGGCCATCCACATTGATGAGCAGCGGCTCTTTCTTCAGCCACGTCCTCAAGTGACAGGGTTCGGATTTGAGAGTGTTGTAAAAAACATGCCACATCGCGCAGTCAGGGTGCAGCATGGCAGCCGCGTAGGTGTGAGGCGCTGTCCACAGCCGTGCCTTGTGGAAAAGGTAGTGGATGTTCATGAGGAAGGCCGAGCACGTTTCCTTGAACTGCACAGCATCAAGGTCCTCACTGTCAGCAGCCCGGACGATTGCCATGTGCTCGTCTGTGGCGTCTGCCAGAGCGGCGAGCTGCCTGACGAAGAATGCAGACACATTCATGCCACCGAGCCAACTCTGAGGTCAGCACAGGGCCATTTCCGTGTCGACCTTCATCAGGAAGTCCTTCATCGCCCTGCCCTCAGCCTGCGCAATCAATCAGTCACTGAACCAATCAAGCAACCAAAGCCTGCCTTGGCGTGCCGCTCTTTGCTGATCTGTTCCTTGCACACATGACGAATCTGCATTTTTAAGATCAGTCAAGTGAGCCCCCCACTGAAACCAGCATCAGCGCCGGGAAGAACAGGCAGGCCCTCCCAAGCGGTTTGCGCATTGACTCAAATCTGTGTCTCGCTGAGCTCATCGAGCAAATCATGGTGTTGCCACCAGCCGAGACCAGCACTTGCCATCGCGCCTGCAGGCAAGATCAGTCAATCACAAAAGTTTAAAGTTGGCTGGCTCAATTTGGTTCTAGCCGTTCCGGGATCCGTGTGTCCTCCAAATGGGCAAACCCTTGGGAAGACCGGTGGCTTCTGAAGAGAGCGATGTATGATTGAAAAGAATGGGGCATTTATGTCTAGGTCCTTGATGCTGCATCAATGCAAGAACATGAAATCAAGCGCGCTCTATTTTTCAACTCCAGTCGAATCAGACTCCAGTCAGGCTCATGTGTTATGGCGGGGAGGCAACAAAATCGAATTGATGCGCATCTGCATCACGTCCAGCAGAACCAGCAACCGCCTGAACGTGTCGCGGTACATCGCCGACACCTCAATATCGATTGGCTGGTTGAAATCGACCGGCGATGAGGCCAAGATCTCCCACGCGTCCGCCAGCGCCTCGCCACACATGTGGCCAGTGATCAGCTGGAGCTCACACTCCAGGCTCCCGTATGCCTTTGAGTTGGAAAATAGTGTGCGTTATGATAGATAGATAGAGAGATAGATGAATAGATAGAAACAGAGAGAGAGAGACGCATAGATAAGTAGATAGATAGAAAAATAAATAGATGGATAGATAGATAGATAGATAGATAAATAGATAGAGAGGTAGATAGATAGATAGATAGATAGATAGGTAGAGAGAGAGGTAGATAGAGAGATGGATAGATAGAAATACAGATAGATAGGTAGATAAAGAGATAAAGAGATGAGAGAAAGAGATAGAGAGATAAGTACATAGAAAGAAAGAGAGATAGAGGGATAGAAAGATAGAAAGAAAGAGGGATAGAGAGACAGATAGAGAAAGAGAGAGACAGACATAGACGGATATAGAGAGATGGATAGATAGAGAGATAGAGAGATAGGTAAATATATAGATAAAGAGATAGAGAGATAGATAGAGAAGATAGATAGAGAGATAGATAGATAGATAAGTAGATAGATAGATAACACGAGAGATAGATCGATAGGTAGCTAGGTATAGATAGGTAGAGAAAGGTAGATAGACAAGCAAACGAAAGAAAGAAAGAAAAGACAGATAGAAAGAAGGAAAGAAGGGAGGACGGAAGGAAAGAAAGGAAGAAAGGAAGAATGACGGAGAAAAAGAGTAAAGAAAGAGAAAGAGAACTATATAGTTTTTATATTTTTGAAACTTCCGCCACCCGGCTTGCCGGCTTTACTGGTAATAGTAATAATCAAAGGAAGTTTAGAAGGAACTTCCGCATTACGGCAACTAATTGAAAGCTAGCTCTCTGAGACAAATGACAAAAGAAGGAATAAGCCCGCGAGAAAAAATGCGCGCGCGCGTGGCAGTGGAAGAGAAAGTCGCAAAAAGCGTGGCCCTGTGCGTGAATCGGCATTTTCGAAGATGAGAAAGTCGCAAAAAACGTGGCCCTGTGCGCGAATCGGCGTCTCCGCAAATGCGAAAGCTAGCCTGTCCGCGGCATCTGGTCGGAGCGGTCTCGGAGCGGGCAAGGTTTGAATTGCGTGGCAGGCGCAGCACTTTCCAAAGCTCAGGTGCAGATTTCGTGGCAGGCGCAGCACTTTCGCAATTTCAAAGATGAAAAAGTTGCGAAAAGCGTGGCCCTGTGCGCAAATCGGCGTTTGCGGAGATGCGAAAGCTAGCCTGTCCGCAGCGTCTGGCTGGAGCGGTCTCGGACTTGGAGCGGACTCGGAGCGGGGTCGGCGCCGGGTCCATTGGCACGGCAGCGCAGAGGTTTCGCAAGGTTTGAATTGCGTCGCAGCATTTTCGTGAGGTCGGGTGCAGATTTCGTAGCAGGCGCAGCGCTTTCGCAAGGTCAGCTTTTCTCAAGGTTTGAACTGCGTGGCAGGCGCAGCACTTTCGAAAGCTCAGGTGCAGATTTCGTGGCAGGCGCAGCACTTTCACAAGGTCAAGTGCAGATTTCGTGGCAGGCGCAGCACTTTCGCAAGGTCAAGTGCCAAATTCGTGGCAGGCGCAGCACTTTCGCAATTTCGAAGATGAAAAAGTTGCAAAAAGCATGGCCCTGTGCGCGAATCGGCGTTTGCGGAGATGCGAAAGCTGGCCTGTCCGCGGCGTCTGGCTGGAGCGGTCTTGGAGCGGGCTTGGAGCGGGGTCGGCGCCGGGTCCATTAGCACGGCAACGCAGAGGTTTCGCAAGGATTGAATTGCGTCGCAGCATTTTGGTGAGGTCGGGTGCAGATTTCGTGGCAGGCGCAGCACTTTCGCGAGGTCAACTTTTCTCAAGGTTTGAACTGCGTGGCAGGCGCAGCACTTTCGAAAGCTCAGGTGCAGATTTCGTGGCAGGCGCAACGCTTTCGCAAAGTCAAGTACAGATTTCGTGGCAGGCGCAGCACTTTCGCAAGGTCAAGTGCAGATTTCGTGGCAGGCGCAGCACTTTCGCAATTTCAAAGATGAAAAAGTTGCAAAAAGCATAGCCTTGTGCGCGAATCGGCGTTTGCGGAGATGCGAAAGCTAGCCTGTCCGCGGCGTCTGGCTGGAGCGGTCTCGGAGCGGGCTCGGAGCGGGGTCATTGGCACGGCAACACAGAGGTTTCGCAAGGTTTGAATTGCGTGGCAGGCGCAACATTTTGGTGAGGTCGGGTGCAGAATTCGTGGCAGGCGCAGCACTTTCGCAAGGTCAACTTTTCTCAAGGTTTGAATTGCGTGGCAGGCGCAGCACTTTCGAGCGGTCAGGCGCAGATTTCGTGGCAGGCGCATCACTTTCACGAGGTCAAGTGCAGATTTCGTGGCAGGCGCAGCACTTTCGCAAGGTCAAGTGCCACATTCGTGGCAGGCGCAGCACTTTCGCAATTTCACAGATTTAAAAAATTGCAAAAGGCATGGCCTTGCGCGCGAATCGGCGTCTGCGGAGATGCGAAAGCTAGCCTGTCCGCGGCGTCTGGCTGGAGCGATCTCGGAACGGGCTTGGAGCGGGGTCGGCGCCGGGTCCATTGGCACGGCAACACAGAGGTTTCGCAAGGTTTGAATTGCGTAGCAGGCGCAGCATTTTCGTGAGGTCGGGTGCAGATTTCGTGGCAGGCGCAGCACTTTCGCAAGGCCAACTTTTCTCAAGGATTGAATTGCGTGGCAGGCGCAGCACTTTGGAAAGCTCAGGTGCAGATTTCGTGGCAGGCGCAGCACTTTCGCAAGGTCAAGTGCAGATTTCGTGGCAGGCGCAGCACTTTCGCAATTTCAAAGATGAAAAAGTTGCAAAAAGCATGGCCTTGTGCGCGAATCGGCGTTTGCGGAGATATGAAAGCTAGCCTGTCCGCGGCGTCTGGCTGGAGCGGTCTCGGAGCGGGCTTGGAGCGGGCTCGGAGCGGGGGTCGGCGCCGGGCCCATTGGCACGGCAACACAGAGGTTTCGCAAGGATTGAATTGCGTGGCAGGCGCAGCATTTTCGTGAGGTCGGGTGCAGATTTCGTGGCACGCGCAACACTTTCGCAAGGTCAAGTTTTCCCTAGGTTTGAATTGCGTGGCAGGCGCAGCACTTTCGAACGGTCAGGCACAGATTTCGTGGCAGGCGCAGCACTTTTGCAAGGTCAAGGGCAGATTTCGTGGCAGGCGCAGCACTTTCGCAAGGTCAAGTACAGATTTCGTCGCAGGCACAGCACTTTCGCTAGTTCAGGTACAGATCGATAGATAGATAGGTAGATAGATAGATAGACTAGATAGACAAACAAAAAGAAATAAATAGATGTATAGATAGATAGACGGTTAGATAGATAGATAGATAGAGAAAGATAGAGAAAACAGAGAGATAGATGCTAGATAGATGGAAAGAAAGATGGATAGATAGATAGATAGATAGAGAGATAGAGAGAGAGAGAGAGAGAGCGAGATAGATAGAGAAAAAATAGATAGATAGATAGATAGGTAGAGAGATAGATAGATACACGAGAGATAGAGAGAGAGAGAGAGAGAGAGAGAGATGGATCGAGAAAAAATGCGCGCGCGTGTGGCAGGGGAAGAGAAAGTCGTAAAAAACGTGGCCCTGTGCGTGAATCGGCGTTTTCGAAGATAAGGAAATCGCAAAAAGCGTGGCCCTGTGCAACCTTGGCGCCGGGCCCATTGGCATGGCAACACAGAGGTTTCGCAAGGATTGAATTGCGTGGCAGGCGCAGCATTTTGGCGAGGTCGGGCGCAGATTTCGTGGCACGCGCAACACTTTCGCAAGGTCAAGTTTTCCCTAGGTTTGAATTGCGTGGCAGGCGCAGCACTTTCGAGCGGTCAGGCGCAGATTTCGTGGCAGGCGCGGCACGATCGAAAGGTCAGGTACAGATTTCGTGGCAGGCGCAGCACTTTCGACAGGTCAGGTACAGATTTCGGAATAGGCGCAGCACTTTCGCAAGGTCATGTACAGAATTCGTGGCAGGTGCAGCACTTTCGCAAGGTCAAGTGCAGATTTCGTGGCAGGCGCAGCACTTTCGCAAGGTCAAGTGCAGAATTCGTGGCAGGCGCAGCACTTTCGCAAGGTCAAGTAAAGATTTTGTGGCACGTGCGGCACTTTCGCGAAGTCAACTTTCGCAGCCGGGGCTCGAAAATCGCAACTTTTAAGTACGAAAGTAGCACGCGAAGTCACACTTTCGCAAGTACGAAAGTAGTAGTACGCGAAGTCCACTTTCGCAGCTGGGGCTTGACAATCGCAACTTTTAAGTACGAAAGTAGTACCTGAAGTCCACTTTCGCAGTGGGGCTCGAAAATCGCAACTTTTAAGTACGAAAGTAGTACGCGAAGTCCACTTTCGCAGCTGGGGCTTGAAAATCGCAACTTTTAAGTACGAAAGTAGTACGTAAAGTCCACTTGCGAAAATTGCAACTTTTAAGTACGAAAGTAGTACGCGAAGTCAACTTGCGCAGCTGGGTCTTCAAAATCGCAACTTTTAAGTACGGAAGTAGTGCGTGAAGTCCACTTCCGCAGCTGCTGGAAAATCACGACTTTTAAGTACGAAAGTAGTACGTGAAGTCCAATCGCAACTTTTAAGTACAAAAGTAGTACGCGAAGTCAACTTTCGGGGCTTGAAAATCGCAACTTTTAAGTGCAGATATAGATGGATAGATAGATACATCGATAGACAGATAGAGAGATAGCTAGAGAGATAGAGAGATAGATAGATAGACAGAGAGAGAGAGAGCGAGAGATAGATAGATAGATAGATAGATAGATAGATAGAGACAGAGAGCGAGATAGATAGATAGATAGATAGATAGATAGATAGATAGATAGATAGATAGATAGATAGATAGATAGATAGATAGATAGATAGATAGATAGAGAAAAAGAGATAGATAGATAGATAAACAAACAGATAGATAGATAGACAAATAGATAGAAAGAGAGAGAGAGAGAGATAAATAAATAGATAGAAAGAGAGATAGAGAGATAGGTAGATGGATAGAGAAATAGATAGATAGATAGATAGATAGATAGATAGATAGATAGACAGACAGATAGATAGATAGATAGATAGATAGATAGATAGGTACATAGATAGATAGGTAAAGAGCAAGAGATAGAGAGACAGATAGAGAGATGGATAAAGAGAGAGATAGATAGATAGGTAGATAGAGGGATACATGGAGATAGAGAGATAGATAGATAGATTAGATTGATTGATAGATAGATAGATAGATAGATAGATAGATAGATAGATAGATAGATAGAGAGATAGACAGATAGAGAGACATATAGATAGATAGAAAGATAGATAGATAGATAGATAGATAGATGCGCGGGAGATAGATGGAGAGATAGATAGATAGAAAGATACAGAGAGAGAGATAGAGAGATAGATAGAAACAAAGAAAGAAAGAGAGATAGAGAGATAGATAGATAGATAGATAGAAAGAAAGAGAGATAGAGAGATAGAGACATAAATGAACAAATAATTAGATAGATAGAGAGATAGAAAGAAAGAGAGATAGAGAGATAGGTAGATATATCAAAAAAAGATGGAAATATAGATAGATAGATAGATGGAGAAGATAGATAGAGAGATAGATAGATAGATAAGCAGATAGATAGCTAACACGAGAGATAGATAGATAGATAGATAGATAGGTAGTTAGGTAGATAGATAGGTAGAGAAAGAAAGACAGATAGATAGATAGACAGATAGATGGACAGAGAAGAGACAAAAGAAAGAACAGCACAAAAACAAGCAAACAAAAGAAAGAAAGAAAGAAAAGACAGATAGAAAGAAGGAAATAAGGGAGGAAGGAAGGAAAGAAAGGAAGAAAGGAAGAAAGGAAGAATGACGGAGAAAAAATATCAATGAAAAGGAAGAAGAAGAGAAAAAGAGTCAAGAAAAGAAAGAGAAAGATAACTATAGTTTTTATATTTTTGAAACTTCCGCCCGCCGGCTTCGCCGGCTCTACTGGTACAGGGGGGAGCAAATTCTGGTTGGACGTGGTTTCCCTGGTTTCCCTTGAAGCACCAAACGGGGGTCAACCCTTCAGCCGCTGCGAGCTGGGGCTGCCGCCCGAACTCCGATGCCTCGCTTGCGCGGGAAGCGGCCAGGACCCCCCCAAAATGGTGATGTGCCTGATGGTTCTGTTCAAACCCGCCCAAAAAGGGTACCCTCAGAAAAGACAGACCCGCCAGGACCCCCCAATGGCTGGCAAAACACATCTGTGGAATGATCCAGCCATCAGTTTTGCGGTTTGCCAGCCATAAGGGGGGTCCTGGAGCAGGCACAGTTCCCTTGGCTTCAAGGAGGGCCCTGAAGCCAAAATGTCAAGCTGATTTGCAGAGTTGGGGTAGGGTGTAAGGAACAACAGGCAAGAATGGAGTGCTCAATTGAGAAATGTATAGAGACATGCTCGGACACAGAGGGCCATATTTGCATTGTGCCCGGCTGGCCTCGTCCAGCAATCCCCGTCTTCTTACGGCACTGCTTTCACAAAAGAACCGACTTGGCCTCCAGTAACTTGGTGTCAGACGTGTTGCACTTTGCCCACAAGGTCTGCGAATGCCCTTGGAAGGATCCGCGCCCCATTTGTGTGGCGAATCTACAGAATGCCCATGAGCCGCAGCCAAAGTTATTCGATCCGGGCTTAACCCCCCTGCCCCCCGTCTCGTCCGCCCCGAACTCACGACCGACTACGGCAAATGCCCCAAATATTGAACATACGGAACAAGGGAAACCCTGTAATTGCCATGGGTTCTGGTTGCTTGACTCGCAACGTTTGTGCGTGTGTGTGTGCGTGTGTGCTTTTTTTTTTCTTGAGGGGGGGGGGGGGCAGGAATACCCCTTTTTGTGGGCTGCTTCAAAGGAACCCCACACGAAACCCCACCATTTGCCGGGGGATGGCCCCTCCGACGTCGGGGGCTCCGAGCGGTCGCGTCCGGAACTCTCGAACTGAGCCCTGCACCAGCGGGAGCCAGGCCAACAGCTGCCGATCCAACTGGCCGGGGGAAGTGGATCGCAGAACCCCGTGGCAAAAAAAAGGGACCCCCCAATGGCTGGCAAATGGTCTGTGGAATGACCGCCCAATGGCTGCTTTGCCAGCCATTGGCAGGTCCTGGTGAACTCTTCTGCACCGAGATGGTCTTCCCAAGTTTCAGGCTTGGCAGCTCACACAGTGAGCATGGGATACCCAGAAGAGTTCGCGGTGCCTGAGGGACGCCAACCAACAGCCATTCTCAAGTACCAAGGGATCCTCCGGGCCAAGGAGCAAGGGTGAGTTACCCACTTTCTGGAGAAACAACAAAAGAAGGGTCCGGCGCCAGCCCCAAAGATCTGAGGCTAACTAACTTGAGCCCCCTTCACATTGGCTCGACTTTCTTTGAAGTTGGTCCCCCTTCTTTGGTATTTGTCTTTTTTTGGACATCCACAGGACACCCCACTATATTTGGGGGTTCCCTAAAAAGAACAGAGACACACCCACACCTGATAGGAAAAAGTTTCCGGGGATCCTTCATTCATCTTGGACCCTTGGATAGGAGGAAAAACCGTCCAAGGATGAGTTTTCCTGTTACAAGAAAGGAAACTTCATAGGCGTTCCGTCCTCTGCCATCTACTCTACCTCGCCTGGAACCGGGGAAGCTCCTGGGACCTATCCTCTTGCTGCCCCGGCCCCCTCCGCACAAAGTCGAACTCGTGGGTCCAATGGGAAATCCCATCTGCTTCAACCAAAAGGTTCAAGTCCAGAGCTCTCAAATAGCCACAACGACCTGATTGGATTTCCCCCCCACTGGCTGGCAAAAAAGTCGGTGGGCTGACCTCCCACTGACTTTTTTTTGGGGGTTTGCCAGCCATTGGGGGAGTCCAACGACCGAATTGGACAAATTCCAGCCGTTCCGCTTCGGCGTCACTCGAACGGATGCCCACGCCTCGATGGTGTCCATGGCCCCAGCCAGGAACGGCGGCACTTCCAGTAGCATCTCGGCAGCGGCTGCCATCTTTGTTTTTTGGCGCCCAAGAACTTCGCAGAAAAAAGCTGCCTCCCTTTTGCCAGGACCCCCGCAACAGCTGGCAAACAACCGCAAAACAGCCCATTGGGAGGTCATTCCACAGACCATTTGCCAGCCATTGGGGGGTCCTCCCTTTTGCAGTCAACTGCCTTTCGAGCCCCATTCATTCTTTGAAAACTGCTCAACCAGAGTCCTACATTCGGGGTCCATTTACTTTCCGGTCGAAAGGCAAGCCTTTCGAACTCAAAGACATGCCTTGCACAAAAACAATTGAGCGTAGAACCACCAATTGACATGGAACCGGATGTTCCGGGGTCCCTTCAAAAGGAAAATGCACCCACTCAAACGGCCACGGAAAGTTGTGGGTGCGCGACAAACTGCGAACATTCTAAGGGAACCTTGCCCATTCTTTCCAGGGATCCTTCTTTTCAGTTTTCCCATCAACACACCAGTGAAACGCCTGGTTTTCCAAAAGAACCATGGTTGAAAAGAATGGAAAAGGACCTGGACTTTGACCCATAAAAACGGGGTACAAAGGAAGAAAAAAGGGGCTACTTCGGGGGTCCAGGGGGGTCATCATCTAGAAACATCCGCACTGAGCTCCTCGCCGGGCCCGTGGATCTCCTGTGTGCTGAAGGTGCTGTTTCTTCGAGCGAAGATGGGCGCCTCCCCGAACCAAGACAACAGGAACCCAAAAAATAAAGGCGACAAATCCCAGGTGGGCGCTTCCGGACCCAAAGTAAACCACCAGGAATTGGACCGCAGATTACATCGCCCAGGTTTCCATTTACCAGGGCAACCCATTTTGGGGTGACCCTATTTTTGACTCACAGCCACATGAACCCCGCAAAAAAGGGCGCGAAGCAGGACGAAGGGAGATCAACACCCGAAACCGTCGGTTTTTCAAACATGGGCGTTT
This sequence comes from Effrenium voratum, assembly GCA_963377175.1. Taxonomy (NCBI): domain Eukaryota; class Dinophyceae; order Suessiales; family Symbiodiniaceae; genus Effrenium; species Effrenium voratum. Next base: position 21,371 of record CAUJNA010003821.1, read on the forward strand.
TTTTTCCCCGGGGAAGCCCTCTGTTCAGTTTGCATGATTGTTGGAGGGAGGGTAAATGGGCAACCAGGAGCAGCACTGCCAGTTTCTCATTTGGCCCTCAGCCAGGTTGCGGCAAAGGACAAGCGAAGTAATAAATCCTTGGGCTTGTCCATGCAAGAAGGGGAGCATGATGACCACGGGTCCGGAAGTGCTCACCTGGGATTACTTAAACCCTCGTTGCTGCAACGACCCCTCTGCCAACAGTTTGACTTTTCGTGGGTTCAATGGAGATTCAGCCAAACCGCCGAGGGAAATCCTCCCCCGGCTGATGGCTGCCTCGGGCCTAAAAGGGTTTTAACTTAGCCAGAGGGTGTCTTGGTACCTTCTAAGGAGCTGCTTGGACCCCTTTTCGCCAACCAAAAGACCTCGTGCTGTTTTCATTCATTCAAAAGTGAATCGTGTCTGACTTTCATCCCGGCGAAGCTCTTCTGTGGGGGTAGGAGCATTTTATCCCGAATAAAAGAACGATCCCTTTGAGTGGCAATAAATCGCGGGTGATGACGTGTTTGTCTGCAATGACCTGGGACGTATCTGTCCACCCCGAAATTTCACATCGATCAAGGGTTATCAATCCCACAGGTGCTTTGCTTCTTGTTGTTGATCTCTTTTCACATATGGCATTCGTCAACCTTCCGCGAACCCTTTCGCCAAGCTTACACCGCATGCCTTTGTCACTTTCAATGTTCCGCTGCTGTTAGCCTAGCCCCGTTTGTTCCCATACAGGGATAGTGCGCCTGGGCTCGTTTGGCAATGGATTTTGGAGCTGGTCCAAGTTGCTACCAAGACGAAAAGGGGTGTCGCTATGCACTACAGCAACCAACCAGAGAGGCTGCGAGCCAGCTTGTCTTTGCCAGGAAAGGAGGGGCTCTCCCGTTGGTTTGGGGTTGCGGAATTCCGCGTACAAGAACGTGCTTTGCCACGCTCGGCGGCAAAGACTCGCAATTTCTTCCTAACCGGCCAAAGCAGCTTGCATTGCGTGTGGCATGAACAACCCGCTACAAATACAAAACCCAAATCCTTTATTTCATTATGTTGTGCAACTTGTCAACTTATGCTGTTCAGCACACAAAACTTCTGTTAAGCTTCTGCGAGGCAAACACTTTCACGACATGCAGTCCCGAGCATTTTGCAAGACTCATGTCCACCTGCTTTGGTAAAAATAGAATCAGGAAAATCACATGATACATGTTCACACACACATACACAATATATATATATATATATGAAATAAGCTATTCCAGAGGGTCTCGTGGTACCTTGATGGCTTTTGGTTGGTTTTTATGAGGGACCTCCTTAGAAGATACCAAGCGAATCTCCGGGATAGCATTTTCGGGACATGTTTTTTTGTTTTTTAGTTTGACCCCAAGTTTGCGACCGATGGTGCACCAAAGGGCGTGACCAGTCCTGACTGCAGCAGAAGGGCTTCGGCTCAGCGACTGCAAACAAACCAGGCTCTGCAGCATACAGCGGAACCTAAGCTCGGAGTCAGAATCAAACGCCCTCCCCCCCCAAAAAAAACAAGGACGCCTCGCCCAACCCCCCCCCCCCCGGTGATGGACATTTAGGGTCTATTTTGAACCTTCTTCATTTAGTATGGGTTTCTTAGGGTTCCAGGCTGCAAATCGACTCTAAGTGTCCATGCCCCCCCCCCCAAAAAAAAAACAAAGCCAAGGGCGAGCATACAGCTGCCTGCCGCACCTGTCCCTGGAACTGTGCTTGGACTCGCAAAGCCATGGGCGAAGAAGCGCCAGTGATGTCAAGGAAAGGGTAGACCTCCCAGGACCCCCCAATGGCTGGTAAATAACCCCAAAACAGCCATTGGGAGGTCCAGATTGTTTTTGCCAGCCATCATGGCTGGGGGGTCCTGGTCAAAAGTTGACCTTTTGGTGAGCCTCGAGCCTTGACATACCCAGCGTGAGAAGTCAACGGGTCGAGTGATCACAGCACCGGAAACGTCCGACTGCCACGCTGTGCCAATCGAAACGACTGACTGCCTGATTGACATGCCGCTCCTGTGCTATTCCTTCAATGGCATCAATCCTATCCTAGCCATACCCCCCTCCTTAAAAGGGGACCCCTGGCCGCTAGCATAATTATATTCTCGGTTGGGCTCGGTCTCAAAGCATATTCCATCTATACCAGACCCTGGAAAGCATGGGGTGCTTTGAGCCGGCAAGACGAAACCGCTGCCAAACTGGAAGATCTGGTCAAACAAATCGGCCGAACGGCCCCAAAAGTCGTCAGGCCGCATTTACCCCTAGACCCTCTCCTCTGGCCCCTGTCAGACCCCTGCAGAGGAGAAAAGGAAACCCATCCACGATGCTGGGAAAACCGGGTAGGCCTGCCAGGACTCCCTAATGGCAAATAACCCCAAACAGCCATACTGTGGATGGTTGCAAAATCCATTTTGCACCACCGTTCAGAAACCCCTGGAATGATTTGTTTGTCCTGTAAATACCGACAAACAATGGTTTCCCATGGTTCTTAAATGGTGTAGGATTTCGTCCATCCACAGTAGGTCATTCCACAGACCATTCGCCATTGGAGCGTTCTGGTGCTTAGCTTAGCTTTGGGCAGCCTCGAGCTCAGAGCTTAGAGCTCGATTGTGAAAGCAAGCCGCCGATTCTTAGGCTCAGGATTCAAGCTGGCACTCTGTAGCACTACACCTAGCAGGACCCCCCAATGGCCGGCAAATGGTCTGTGGAAGGACCTCCCAATGGCTGTTTCGGGATTATTTGCCAGCCATTGGGGGGGGGTCCTGGCCGATTTTGCCATTTGTTCAATCAGCATTTAAGCCAAGGGCAAACATGCAACGTTGTCAGATGCTGCTAAGCCATCATCCACGAATCTTCACCTGCAGAGGAAAGTATAAAATTAAGTTAGGCTTTGGTCAAAGATGCAAAATGTTGTCAGATGTTGCTAGCAAAACCCGATCTTCAGGAAACTATCCTGGGTTTGCCTTTGACCAACGACGCGTCCTGGGTTGGGTAGGATGGTACCGCACAACGATGATCCACAGATGCTGATCTAGGTCCTCCAGTAGAGAGCTCAGAATAAGGGTAGCAACTTTTTTCCGTAGTCTATTTTGGTAGGGGAACCCTCCCAAACAAAAAAAGTGTAAAGCGCCCTCCCCCAAAAACACGGGGTGAGAAAGGGCACCCAGCTGGGGTACCTAGTGATCCTCAGGGAAGAGAACCTCCCGACTTGGATGCTGGCAGGATCTCGGTGTCGCTCTGCAGGTCGGCTTGCCGCAGCAAGCCCAGGGTCTGGCAGAAGCTCCGAGATCAACCTTTGGGTGCTGTAGATCCCCCAGCAAAAGCTTAACTTTCTGCTGGATAAAGGGGAAATATGAGGGGAATCCGAAAAAGAAAGAAAGAAGAGAGTCTAAAGATCCAACCCAACAGCAGTAGAGAACCAGGTGATAAAAGGGGTCATCTACCCCAAACCATACTGTGGCTGGTTGCAAAGTCCATTTCGCACCACCGTTCAGAAACCTCACTGGGCAACGGGGGTATAGATCGGCCACAGGTCTTGAGGCTTCTTAATGGAAAAGGTGACGAAGGTGACGAAGGTGACGAAGGTGACGAAGGTGACACGTGTCGGGCGAAGTTTATGTCGCAGTTTGGATGTGAAGGTGACATGAAACTGAGCTCCCCAACAAGCCCCTCTTTTCAACTTTCAGTGGCACTCCGAAAAAATGACCCACGGGCATGCAAGCAAGATCAATTTGTAGAAGACGTTGTTTGGAGGGGCCGGAACAACCCACCATCCAGGAAGCTCTGAATTGGTTCTGAACCTGAACTGCTCCAATCAGGCACCGAAAACCAAATTCTGCTCTTCACAAACCGCTCCGCTCTGCAAATGTGGCTTGGTGATGAAACCAGGTGAAAAGCAGATGCGGCAAGGCTACCAAAGAAGACAAGTTGGCACTTTGCCTTACCTGAGGAGATGCACTATATTGAACTAGAGACGGCCCATAAATCCTCGTTCACCCTATCTGTCACATGCCAGACTTCAGATTATTACACTCCCACCGTCACACCATTTGACACGGAACTTGACAAAGGGGTCCTAGAAGACCATGCAGGTTTCACAAAAATAAATTATGTTGGTGCGTTTGTTCTCTGTTGATTTGCCCCCCCCCCTCTTGTTGGAAAGGCGCGGCGTGCGTTCTTGCTCAGCTTCCTTAGCTGCTGGGTTCAGGTTTGGATTTTGGTGTGGCAGCCGCAGCGGGGCATTCTGGGTGGGCGTGTGCTGATTTGGCATGGCTTCATTTGGCGGTGGCCTCACCACGCAAGATGCCCCATCAAGGGTGGACACCATTGTACGCATGGGTTGTGTTGGGACCTTCCCGATAAAGAAACTATAGGAAGTGCTTAAACACACAAGAAAGAGGAGTTCTAACCAAACAAAAGCGGAATATTCTGAGAGACTGGGCTCCCAAAAGCGAGTAGACTGAAATTCCAACATTGAACACACACCCAGGAGGGTGAACCAGGTCTGGGCAAATCGAAGCAGCTCTCTTGTGGGGATGGGAACTATATATGCTCTTGAGGAGGCCCAGTTAGAGCCGTGGATCCCGAAGCCTCAACCCCATCGACAGACTGACCCTTCCAAATGGGTCTGTTTGTGTTGAGGCTTCCCCCTTCCCCCTTGGTTTCAAAGCAACAAACACATCTTCCATCTGCGTGTCAGCCCCCCCCCAAAAAAAAAACAGGGAAAAAACAAAACAACGTAGACATGTTTGTAGTACTGATGGATTCCCCAAAGCCAACAAGACAAAACACGTGGGGGGGGGGGGGGGGTTGATCAAAAGGTCCCACCAAATATGACCATTGGGGAACCCACCCACGATTTGTTTCACCTTGCACTTGGCACGCAAACGGCAAAGCAAACGGAAAACACACACACACAAACACCAAATCGCGGGGCGCCCGTTTTTTCTTCTCTCTCTTTTTTGCTTTGCCAGCCTCACGAGCGGATTTCAGGGACTTCTCGGCGGCCGCCTCCGACCAAAAGTAACTGAAAAGAAACAAATGGACATCAAAACCCGTGATTCCCAGCCTCTCATTTTGAGCCATGGTGGCTCGTCATTTTTTGGGGGGGCCTTTTCGGTGTTTTGTTTAAAACCAACATGGACGTAAGGGTATGCCTTTTGTTGAGGCCCTGATTGCAACAAAAGAAGGAATTGTGTGACCCCTGGAATAATGTCCCGCCCGCAGCCTGTTTGTTGATGCACTGGCATGCAACGAGATGCACACGGAAAGCCAACCAGGAGCAAGCAAGCAAGGGCTGCTAGCAAGCCGACACTGTCGTCACTGTGTAGCTCAGTCAAGTGACCTCATTGGACCCAAACCGCGCAAAGCGAACAATAATGCGGTTTGACTGAAAATAGGGGAACCCCCCCAAAATGTGGGTTTCCTCTTGGTTTCCTTTCAAAACCCACTTTAAGTCGACACAGCGCTCAGAGGGGGCCGAATGTGTCAGCGCGGGACCTTTTGGGAGCTACCTGGCTGCAGCCACATCTAGCATAAGCCAAAAGCCTCAGCACGAATGGTGAGTCTCCGATTCCCACTTCTATGATACAACAAAAAGGGCTTCCCAAAGACTACTTTGCTTGTATAAAGGGAATCCATCACAGAAGTGGGGAGAAACCCCTTGAAACGAGTCTCCCCTGCTTGAAAGAGTAGTTTTAGGCTACGAGAGCACTGACATCGTGTGGAAACGCCACAATCACAAGCGGGGTTTCTCAAAAGGCGGAAAACAGAAGCAATAATACTAGACGTCGAAGGCCAATCTGTGACTTGCGTGTCTGCTTGCTTCGCCTGTCGCCTGCATTTACAAACACATTTGTTGGGTCTCCAGTTGTAGAACTGACCTGTAGACTCGAGCTCGGTTCCAAGTTCCAGCATACTTGGCGCACCATGTTGCCTGCAGCTGTAGACCAAGTCCCAGTACCAGCACCGGGGTCCCAAACAGGCTCCAAAAGTGGAAGCAACATGGACCCCCGCCACGCCAACTGAGTCATTTTTTTTAGAAATGACGCAGCCCCGGCGATGAACGCAACCAACGCACTCAGGAACCAACGATCAAACCCATCAGCCAGCCCAAGAAATGACCCACGAAACCCACCACCAGACTTCGAAGCCGCGGAAACCGGATCTGGCGACGCCTCATCGGCGGTCTCGGCGCTGGAGCAAAGCCTGGCGCTGGCGCAAGGCAACGTCTGACTCAAGCGCTGATTGCTTTCCACGGTGATTGCGGGCGGAGAACAACAAATACAACAGCATCCGAAGACTTGATACATGTACCTTAAGGAAACACAGTCTTCGTGTCCAACACAAGTATTGAATCAACAGTTCGCAACACACCATAGTATGTGTGCTCATCCCACACTTCTTGCTAGCCTCTTCCTCCCAACGAAAAGGAACTTCTTGGACGCATGGAACTGGGCCGCAGCGCTCGCTCCCAACCTCAACACGAGCGTCGCCACTGCAGCCACCGGCGCCTCCAATGCCTTGCGAATCGAAACGACGCCGACAAGGACTCCTTCGCGGAGTCAAACCGTGGCCTTGTTCCAGGACCCCCCAATGGCTGGCAAATGGTCTGTGGAATGACCTTCCAATGGCTGTGTTGGGGATATTTGCCAGCTTTGGGAAACAACATCGTAGCCTCAGAAAGCCACAGCCATCCTTTGTTTTTGTTCCCTTACGCTTTCCTGTTGCCAAAAGCTCCATTTCGAGAATCTCCGCACGCGGGGTTCTTCCGAGCTCTTGCCATCGATGCCAACAACACGCCTTCTCCCGCAGGTCGGCCGCCTGCTGCAGCCAGTCAGGCCTCAGACCAATGCCAACCACTGGTCTTTTGTTTTTTCGGGGTGATCAGCCCGTTCTCGTGGGTTTAAGGGGAAAAGCACCATGGATCTTTGTTTTCATGTTGTTGGGGGGGGAGTCCTCAAAAAACCCGAGCACCCACATGGGCCCGGTCCCTTTTGAGGCCCTTTCGGCGCGAGGGAACAACTAGTTCTGGGTGCCCCCCCACCCCTCGTTTTGGAGACAAACCCACAGTGACCAGCGGTTTTTGCGGCGGTGTTCACGCAGAAGCGAACTCCATTCTTCCGGACACTGGCAATAGCAAATCTGTGTGCGTGCTTGTGTGTGTGTGCCAGTTGTTGTGTTGTGTTTACCAGTTGTTGTAAGACTCTACTCGGGAAACCACCTGGTTTTCAGCTTTCCAATCTTTGGGACATCTAACCTCATGGGCTCAAGCATGTGCCAACCGCAAGTAGCCAGAAAAAACAGGGGCTGCTTCTTTGAACCCGATTTTCCTCTGTCGTCTTTTTCAGTATCGGAACCCTCCCCCAACAAAAAAACGGTGAGAGGTCGGGCACCTAGCTGGACCTATCGGGCGCAGGTCAGATTCACCGACCCCGTCCCCGACCCCTCGAAATGCCCACGCCTCTCGGAGCTTCCCGAGACGGGCCTGGGCCCACGAGGCTCGTCAGCGTGGGGGGTCCAAAAAACTTGGGGGACCTCCAAACTCGCGTTCCGTTTTTTTTCCTGATTTGTCTTCTTCTTTTTTATAACAAATAAATCCCTTTTTTCTCTCGGTGTCCCGTTCAGCATGCAAACGTTCACCACCTTACAAAACCCCTTACACTGGGAATGTTGCCATGAACTTTGGCCAAATCAATCCAAACCAACAAACGAGGAATGGGTTGACATGAGCATCCTCGGGTGAGCAATGGGCCTTCCCTTTTGACCGTTTCAACAGGGGAAGCGCATAGCCAATACCCACAATGCAGGGGTCAGCCGAGAAGCTTGGGTCAAAGGCAGACTGGCCTGACGGCCACACGAACAATGGGTCGTGAATGAAGTTCCAGAGGTCCCACCGTCCAGTCTGCCAACCACAAAAATATTTTATCTAGTCAGTCTGCCAACGGCAAAGTCTTATTCATGGTCCAGACAATTTTAGAAAACAAGTCATGAAATCCGGGAGCCAAAGATCTCCAAACCGTGGATTGCTGAAGAAGCAGCAGCAGAATCTACTTCGGGAAAGCACGGGAAAACCATTAGCGGAAGGCTATGGCCTTGACCCAAACAGACCAACCCATCCCACAAAGAGCAAAAAACAAACAAGGTCAAACATTAAGGGACCAAGCAATCTATCAAATCAAACAATCTATCCAACCCAACTCTATCATAACCCAACCCAACAAACAGATCGACCGCCTGAGCCACCACCGAACCAAAGAACCATACCAGGACTTCACAATGCTGGCAAATGACCCCAAAACAGCCATTGCCAGGTCATTCAACAGACCATTCGCCAGCCATTGGGGCGTCCTGGTACGGACCAGCTGACCCAGCAAACCGCGTCTCTGCACCGACTCCCAATGCCTTGCCTGACGTCGTGCTGATCCTCCGACGGCAGGTCAGTCGCCTGCAGGCTTTCTCGGAGCGTACGCCGAGGCTCGAATGGAAGACGTAGTTGTGAGCTCAACCTAGGTCCTCCAGATTTGTAAGCTTAGAATAAGTTGGTACCATTTTTTTTTTTGTCTACTTTAGTAGGGGAACCCTCCCACAAAATTGGGTAAAAGGGCACTACTGGGGGACCTAGCAACATTACACACCCGCTCACGGACACTTTTTAAAAGGCACGAAACAAGAGATCAGTCCCTAAAGTGGCAACATGACATGCGATGGGCAAAGGCTGCGTTTTGGGCAAAGAGCCATTTACATGTGATTGAAGGAGATTCAACAGGGAGCAGTATCTGCAGCTTGTTCTGCATTGCATGTGGTTCAACGGCTTCCGAAAAGCCAAGTGCTTTGCATAAAAATAACTCCTCTTCCTCGGTTTCATGTTGTAGGAAGCTATCTCTTACATCTATTTGGCGAATCCCCTGTCTTATCTTGCCTCTTCGGCACCTCCATGAGCCAAGAGAAAAAAGATGCTGATGGACTCTAAGGCACCTCCGAGGCGGCACAAAATGACTCCCAAAGGAGGACCTCGAGTTTTAACTCTAGGTCCTCCAGTAGAGAGCTTAGAAAAATAAGTTAGTACCAACTTTTTTCCTTTTTGTCTACTTTAGTAGGGGAACCCTCCCCAAAAAATTAAACGGGCACTACTAGAACCGCATGGGTGCTTCCTGCCGTGCAAATTGAGCCCTCGGAACGACTGGTTTAGGTGTCGTTTTGGGTTTTGCTCCACTGCCATCCCAAAATTGGCTGGTTCTAGAACATCCTCTGCCAAAAGCAAAAAAGCCATGGGCCCCCCATACGGCCTCAGTGTCCAGGTTCTGTGTACCTCACAACGGTCGAGCGAGCTTCATCCCAATTCTCCTGGCTCATCCCAGTTGGATCCCGTTTTCCTGGTTCAATTGGACAACCCACCGGGGCGTTGTAAACGGTCGGGGGAAAGAAGACGTTTTTCTGCCTGGCAAAAGGACCACGCCGCAACTCAACTCAAGTTGAATGACCCAAGAGAAGTACTTCTGGCATACAACGACCATGTCCAGACAAAACTGAAAGCGCTTTGGCCCGCTGGGCACTCAACCGCAGCCAGAGATCAAACTGTTCGGCTACTTTGCCCGAGGAAAGAAACGTTGAGTGAGGTTTCAAGACTTCGTGAGTGTCATTCGCAAAACACGACCCTTTCCTCAAGGTGCAAAAAGGCTAAGTGAGAATGCAGCTTGCAGGTGATTTCAATCAACTACGGGAACCAGGACAGTGGCTGGTTGGCCACCTTTCGGGTGCCTGGGACCCGCAGGATTGGTCCGGCCTGGAGCTGAACTTGCATCGCGGCCGGCGATGGCCTGGCGAAGTTGTTACGGGAAGCTGGTCACTGCGCCGCCAGCACCCAACAAAGGGTTCACCACACGAAGAACACACAGCACCCACATCCCACCACCAACTCACGCACTTTCCACAACAGTAAAAACAACACAAATGGCAACAGCGAAAACTTCATTGTGCGTCGCAGGCTAAATGGGCTGAGTTGTTTGTTGGACCATACCCCAGCAGCATGACGCGGATGCCATACCTCCAGTGTCGAAATACATTGGATTGGTGCCTACGCGGGCCGATCTCGCCACTTCTCGCTTACACTTCTCGCCTCACCCAAAATCGTTTCATGAGCTGCTCTTTGGACTGTATGTGGCTGTGGGTCAAAAATATGTACCCTCATGGGGGCTTGGGGGGAGGGAGGGGGGAGGTAAACCACCAGAGCGACTACACATCAACAATGGGTACTGGCAGCCGGCAGCCGCCCAATGACTCCACCGCCCTTGCAACTTGAAGCTGCCCGATGTGTGCTTACCTTGGTCTTCCAAGGACCCGCAAAACCAGGGCCAAATGGAAATTCGGCCCTAGGACCCTGCTTTTCCAGGGTCCTGGAAGATCAAGCTTATCACCTGGACCTGAAAGCTCGCTAAGCCCAAGTTTGGTTAGTGCTCTTGACCCACGATCAAGATTCTCGCCCACCATTAGAAGGTTCAAAGAACATGGGAGCTTGGCCCGGGCTCGCCAGCGATAACGGTATCACTGTTTGGCATTTGTATCTAAGGGGATGGGCCAAACCATAAAGTTTGGGCTTCCCTCTCCAAGGGTCTGCACCAAGAGTACGAAGCCCTTAGACATTAGACAGGAGTGTGGTTGGCATTTCCACAGCTGGCTCTGTCTCAAATTTGGAAAACGATATTTGTGCGATGCAGCCTCGGTTTCCCTACAAAGACATTGATTAACAGCATGCTACTCGGACATCTGTTGCCCCTTGAGACGAAAATGACGAACACCTTGAGAATCTCTCCCGGCTGTGCCCTTTTCTTTGCACTCTGCCGATGGCAGCATCTTCCGACATAGGCCGGACCGTTGGCCTGACTCAAACAGATTTTGGTATCCAAAATGAACATGAGACTGCCACATCTATAGTTTGAGTCAGGTTCTGAAAACCCATCTCTCGCTGTGCGCTGACGCTGAGTCGTGAGCCGTGGTTGGGCCAGAAGTACATGCTTCTCATAGAACCCAAACGCACCGTGCAAAACACACACCTTTCACAGGGGTGTGCTTGCTAGGGGGGCGATGTTTGGGGGTCCCTGGGGAGCTTTGCCCTACACGCCTCACAGGTTGCCGACGAAGAGAACACGTTTTTCCCCACCAGTTGGAAGCTTTCAGGGAGGCCTTTTGGGATATCAGCTGGGTTTATTTTTTGGAGCAATCCGCTCTTGAAAAAGCAACCCGTTCTCCGCAGTGCCCTGAGGAACCAGCACCCGTAGCTTTGTAGGGCAGGAGAAAGCAAGGGCTCGGGAGATTTGAGGGTAAAAACGTTTTGAAATCTTGATGCAAGCATTTTGTCCTTCACCAGCGAGACTCTAAAGAAGTAGCATACAAGATTATGCTTGATTTACACGCCTGCAACCAGGAATTTCCCAAGAATGACCTTTATCATGGGTAAGGTCGCGCGCCGCGCACCCCCTTTTTGTGGGGTAGCCATGTTGGCTCTGCAGTACACAAGCGCTTCCCACGCTTGATACTTTCCCCTCTTTGCCCCAGGCCGTCTCAGAATGTCAGCCGCACGCGTCGCGCAGTCAGTGCGCTGCACGAAAAGCGGTCGTTTAGAACGCCTTTTAATTGGCCATTGCCTTAGGCAAGGCCTCTGTTTTGTCGCCGCCGGGCCAGGAAGCCGACACAAAGAATTGCCGGATACGAAAGAACCCTTATGGCGTCCCAGCACACAAGGCTCGCAATGGAATGCTTTTCAAGTTCCGCGGTCCTTCAAAAGGCACCCCCCCCATCCCAAAAAACATAAGTCAAATAACATCGAACAACGCCTGGAGCTGGATTGCCCTATCGATTTGTCTTACACCCAAAAGGGCTCCCTAATTTCAGGACGGCTCTGCCAATCTTGCTGGGAAATCGTGGCTGTCAAGCTCTTCGTGTGAAGCTCTTCAGCACCAAGACGCAACATGTCAATGTCAATTTCATCTAAATGCCCTAAACATCAACTTTATCTGAAATGTTTCGATTCATCGAGGCTGGAGTGCTGCAAATGAGTCCCAAGATGTACAGATCCGCCACCGTTCTCCAACAGACTAGGGAGCTCAAGGAGTTAAGAAAAAACAGTGCCTCAAGACCAGGAAGCGCGCGTCTGTGAAACCCCAACTCCGTCCCAAAATCTGCGAACATATTGTCGAATGGTGTTCGTTATTTGGTTTACCGAAAGGGTCCCTTGGTACCTCCTGAGGATGGTGTTTGCTTGGAAAAAAGGGGTCCACGTACTTGTGAAGAAGGTACCAAGACACCAACATTGTCTTTGGAGAACCCCAGGTTTTCTGAAGACATCTTGGCCTGCACCTGCAAACAATAATGCCAACAACTCCGCAAGCTTGCCCAAGCCAAGCCGATGCTGAAAGCGCCTCCCAAATTGGCCCATACCGCCAGGTGCACTTTCGGGATATAGAGGCACCAAGGGGCGAATCAACTTTCTTGCGGATAACATCATGGGCTTGACACATCGAGGCGAAAAAAAGAAAAGACCTCGCCCTCCAAGCTGGTGGGTTCCTTATATTAAACAGGGTCCTTCCACCCCGCGGAGCTCTAGGAATCAAAGATTCGCTTGCCAAAGATTCGCTTGCCACGGGCAACCTTCCTACTAAATATCAGCGTAATGTGGGGTTCCCCCTGGAATCGCTGAACATTATGTGGGAGTCCCAAAGCGAATTACCCCTCCAATCACGACTATGCACTTGCTCAAAGACCCTTGATGTCTGCTGGAACGGCAAAAGTAGACTCTCACCTGGGACACATTACGCTACCTGGCTGCTTCCTTTGCAGACTTCCATTTGGATTAGACCCCTATTTTAAATCCAGTAGTGATAGATTCCCTTTAAAACCAACAAGGGATAAAAAAGAAGAAGAAACAACTGGAAGCAAATGCTGCAATCCTGGACCTCCTGGCTATGTGGGCAAAAGAGCGGCTTGCCCGTGCAGCATGATTGGCTTGCACATGCGCAAGCGCCTTAAACAAAGAATGACGGCAAAGGCTGCGTCTGCGCTGAAGCCAGCGGGGCATGTGCTCATTTTCACGCGACCCGTTGAAACACAAAGAGAAGCTTCTGTCCATCATGGCTGGCACTAGCTTCCATATTAATTAGAGCCTTCTGTTTAATTTGGCCAGGGAAATCAATGGCAGATCATGCAGTTTGCTGAAGGAAAGCACTGACCAATTCCTCACAAAGCGGGTCCAAGCACCTAAGGAGCTACTTGGATCCCTTTTCGCCAGCCAAAAGCCATTCTGAGGAACCAAGGGACTCTCTGGGCCAGTGCTTCATCCCAAATTCTGTCCATGCCCTGCCAACGCCTCGCGGGAAAATCTCTGCCTTAAGTCCTAACATTGACGGTCAGGGCCCTTCCCCGGTAATTGACTCATAATCAAGACCCGGTATTAAAATGGTCCACCCAGAACCACGGAAAGAATGAAGAAGGCGGCCGCAACTATTTATGGCTGGGATTGTCCCTTACTAACCTTCATCTACCCGGGTATTGATTGTGGCTCAATTCTCCTTGCCGACTTTGGAGAAAAATGCACATACTCTGTCCCTTCCTTGTGTTCTTGAGGGAAAAGGTTTCATTGCAAACGGCCCAGACAGGGAAAACAAACTGCTCGGCTACTGGGATTACCACCAACACACAAAAGCGGGATTATTGGGCCCCGCCGTTGGACTCTTCTTTCGACTCAGCCGAGGAAGCATCCATGATATCCTGCAAACATGACAGTGCGCCCGCTAACAGTTTTGTGGGTCGTACTCATGTTATAAGGCACTCTGCGAAAGGCCAATCCCATTGAAAGGTTGATAACCAGCCTAATCGACCTCGAGCAAACAAGTGGCTTCAACATCACACACACACACAAAACAAAACAATTCCATGAAATATGGGACCCGTGAAGAAGTCCTGATGAAAACAGAGGTCAAGCAGCCAACGGAAAATCAATCAGTCTAAAACACAATAACTGATATTTGTGGAACCGAACATCGCCCGATCAGTTCTGTGTGCCAATGGCGCCACAAGCTTTGCTCTCATGCCTTAGTGTTTGTGTCCTCAGCGGATTGCGGGCATGAAGACTGAGAAAGGGTTTATGAAAATCGAATCTCGGGTCCTCCTTCGTCTTTTCGCCAGAGGCCCAAGCTTGGTTGACGTTAGACGGGGAGCAAACAATTAAACTTTGGCAGCTAAGAGGGGATGTCCCACTAAACCGCAACAAGCAAAAATGTAAAATGTTGCCCAACAACAACCATGCAAGTTTGAAAGGTTCCTGACTTTGATACTTAGGATTTGCGCCCGTCCGCCAACATCTCTTCTCTTCGGGGAGGCTGCTTCAAAGAAAACCGTTGGGGCCTCATTGGGGTCTTTGGGGGAACATGAACCTCCATTTGCTGAAGGCTCCCTGGAGAAAATGGGAACATATTTCCAGCAGTGATAGATTCTCTTTAAAGCCAGCAGGGGAAAAGTACACCGCCTGGAGATTCCAACGTCAAGGAGTTCCTGGCAATTCTCCGCCTTGACCCTGTTTTGGAGGCAAGGAGAACCAGAACGCCTAGTAGGGCTTCCTCATTGGAATCTCCAGGCAGATTCATTTGGCCATGGGTCAAAATCCAAATCCAACCCCCAGTGAACATCCCAATCCCCACTGAAATAGACTGAAATGGGTGGGCTACCCCAAAATGGTAGCACTCGTTTTGACCCACAGCCATTTCAGCAAATTGAAGTGAAAACCGACATGGCCTCGCCTGAATATCTTTGAAAAATCTGGGATCCGTGTCGATCTCCTTTTGGAAGGGCAACGTGTCCTCGCCGGGCTGCAACGCAGGCTCTGGAAGCTGCTTTTTGTCAAACATTGGTCCCAGGCGTCAAACACGCATTTGGAATGAACCGTATTGTTTGACATTTCCACCACACAGTAGATCATGGCTTACATGTGAGTCAATTCTTCCCCCCAAAGATGATGTTTTGACAAGGTGTCTGGTAAATGTGACAACAGCTAGGATCCGGACAGGGAGGACAAAGAAAGGCAACCCGAGCTGCAAATTGCCAAATGGACACAGACAGGTTTTCCGCTTGAAGGGTCTCTCTTGCAAAGGGAGACCCTTCACGAAGTTCGACCCACGCCACTGGCCAAAGGGCTTCAAGCCCCTTGAAAACGGGACGGTTGGCTAACCGAGAGGGTTGCTTGGTACCTTCTAAGGAGGTGCTTGGACCCTTTGTTCCCAACCAAAAGCCATCCTGAGGAGGTACCAAGGGACCCTTTAGGTAATTTTCTCCTCACAATCATTTCGTGTTCGGCAACCGTACCAAGGGTCAAGGGTGGCCCAACTGTCCAAAAGGATCAACAACTTGGAAGATGAATGGTCAGATCAAGGAGTGGCCAAGTTTAGCCAGGAAACAGAACGGACACTGCGCTTGGACGCACGCATGTTGCAAGCGTCATGTCAAAGGCCAAAGGCCCCTTCCCCCCTTAACAGTTTGGACTTGCTTTGGGAAAGGCTCAGGGCCCTTCAAGAAATGGGCCATAGCTTGTCCGTTTTTCAATTTGGAATGGCTTGCGTGTGAGCCAGAATCACACCTGGTAAAACGGTCTGCCCAAGAACCACATCTAAGAGCTGGCCTCGACAATGACATCGAATTCCACACTGTTTCCTTCGACCCGTGGGGGGTTGACTTTTGGTAGGGAAACCTTGGTCTGAAGATCATGCGGACGGGTTTGAGTGTTTGAGCTTGGGATAAATACAATCACAAAAGACCGCCGCAAAGGCACGTCCAAGGGCTTAACACGGAATGCGCCAAGAACAAGTTTGGACACGTGTCAACCCATTGTTCTTTGAAGCACCCTTGACATCTGCTGAAGGTTCGCTTGTCGGCCTGGTTTTTGAAGCCTCCATTACATCTGCTTTGATACGGCCTGGTTGAAACCAGTTTTGGCCGAGAGGAAACAAACAGAGTCCAACATGTCAAGCTTTTCACATGAAACCAAAGACCCAGGGCAAACAGCCAGTTGTTGAAAAGAACGATGGTTGAAAATAATGGAAAAGGAATCAA
>CAUJNA010003821.1:42500-80000 GCA_963377175.1 Effrenium voratum
TTTTTGTGGCTTCCCTCACAACAGTCGCATGTATTCCTTGGCTCTAGAAAGCACTGCTGCAGTCCTGGGACTAGTTCAGTTTGACGTGAAGAATGCAGGCGCCGCATGGTTTTTGAGAAAGCTGAGAAACGATGGACTCGAAAACTGAGGAATAGGCCTGGAATTTATAGGCCATTTATAGGCCTTATATTATTTCTTCAAACTCCAGTCCCTGAGGGCTAGACTTTGTCAGGACACATGGCAAATGGTCTGTGGAATGATCTCATGGCAGTTTTGGTGTTTTTTTGCCAGCCATTGGGGGGTCCTGGTGGTTGCTCTGGTGATTAACTTGATTGACATCTTCAGTGCCAGACCGATTCCTGTACCCACGCCCAGTATTCCTCCCAGTCTCTTGCAAGATGCGAGCGCATCAACTCACTCCTTTTCATCCAGTCCACAAGGCTTCGGATCAACCAGAGGTTTACGAATTTGAGAGATTCCCCGCAAAAAAAATGCACAACCCAAGGGCAACGCCAAAGACCAGGCCCTTGCCGCCCACTTCAATGGAAGTGAGCGATTACCTTTTTTCCCCATTGCATTTGTGTGTCCTCTGCTTTTGGTAGGACATTGAGTGAGTTCCCCCCTGTCCCTCCGTGTACTGCTGGAATTTCTCACCAAACCGCACCATCCTTATGCGCCGCTGAAGCGACACCTCTCATAGTTGACTTTCTTTGCGTTCGAAAGCAACCATGCAAGCAGCACGTTCGTCATTTTCAAACACAACCTCATGTTTTTTCGAAGAGCCATGCAAATCCCAAAGTACTAGGCCTGTACTCAAGACTGGGCACGCAGTATGATCATGAACATTCCGAGGGAGGAAGCAATTGCCAGGGTTTCACACAAGCACACCATCATGCAATCTCTTTGTTCACAGTGTATAGATACCTCAAATTGGGGACTCCCCACCCCCCTCCCCCCCGGCTATGCAGCCTTCCGAAAGTGTCGTTTTGAGGGTATGGCTTTCACAGCCTCTTTTTCCCACCAAAAACCCTGCAAAAATGGCTGGTTTTTGAACAGAACGATGGCTGAAAATAATGGAAAAGGAATCAACCCCTAGATGCACGCGTTTTTGCCCCAATGGACACCCAAGACACGGGAAAGCCCCCAACTCACGGCTTCCTGTTTGCCCAAGTGCTGGGACACCCATGGATCAAGGGGTCTAGCCAGTTCAGGGCGAGAGGGCCATGCTTGAGTCGGAAAAAATCTCGGGGCGCACTGGATAAGTCGCCACGTCCTCCCTGAACTAACCACTACCAGCACTTTTGCCCCAAGGGTGCCGGAACACCTTCCGTCCGCGATGGTTTTCCCAAAAAGCAGCGTCATGTGGGTGGTCTTATGTTTTTTTTTCAGAAATCCATGACCATCCAATTCTCCCAGTACAGCACTCCAAACATCACCAAAGGTCAAGAATCAAGAGGAACCTCCATCCTGTTTTCCTTTGGGTCAAAGGATACTTTTTTTAGTTGGAACAAGGGGTTTAGATACCTGTTCAGGTGCAAACGGGTTCTGCTCAAGGACAATGCGATCCGGTTGGTTCTTAAAGACGGCTACTCGAACCGCCCAAAAGTGCCGCCGGCACGCCGAGCCCGTGATCTGAAGAACGCCTCTTCTGGGCCTGAGCGGAGGCTGTTTTTTCTTTCCAGGGGCAGCGAGGTTCCACACACCATGGGGGTGGGGGGTGGGAGGTGGGTGGGTTGGGGGGGGTGGGTGGGTTGGGGGGGGTGGGGGGGAAGGGGTGGATTGACTCTGCTCGGTTGCTTTCTGCTCTGCTAAAAGTTTTTTTGTTTTTCACTTTTAGTGGTTTAATGGAACACCCATGAGTTGGCAAAAAGTTGAAGTCCTCACATCCAAGCAAAATGATGCAAAATGCACCGAAGATGACCCAGTTCTACCTGGAGTAACTGTTGTGGCCAGGAGGCCCATTTTCCATTGGCACCACCAGCAGCAAGATGGGCGCCGGTTGCCAGATTGCCAACCCTTATTCACCTCTTCAAACTCTTGGACAAAAACTGGACACCTGGACCTTTCAGTGTCTGCCAAGGGCCAAGGAGATGCGATGCTACCAAACCTGGATGTGTCCAGTACAACCTTCAAACTGAAGCTGAACCCACGAGAGTGGCCTTTGGGCAAGCCGCTTGACTAAGATGAGTCACAGATTCTTGACCGCTGTCCTTCTGGGAATCAAATGGATGGCGCTGGCAAATGCGTACCAAACCTTCAACCAGCGCCGTTCAACCAAACTGGTCGGGACGCGGTCTGTCCACTCGCGCAATGATGTTTCTAGAAACCAAGAAGCTGGTGTTTCCTGGACAAAGGCTTCAATGGAACCAACCTGAAAAAGCCATCAGCCGAACCAAGCTTCCAATTAAACTCTTAGGTGCCCTGCTGCTTTTCAACAAGACCCACAAGGGAGGCAGGCCCTACTGACATTGCCACTGACATCAATTTCGGAGTTGGCAAACATGGTTCTCGCCCCCTTTTGCCTTGACCCTATTTAAGTGTCATGCGGGCAACCAACGTCCTGTACGTTAACTGAGCCTTGAATGGGTCTGGACAACTCAAGCAATTATCCGTCCTCTAGTGGGCTGATCACAACGCCTTGGCCGATCCTGTTCCATACTCTGCATTCAGAAGCGACTTCAGAGACCTTGTTTCCATTCGAGACACCTTCGCAAGAAACTCTTGCGGACTGCCTTGGCGCAAATCGAAGAACCGAGAAACAACGAAACAAGCTTCCAGGCAGAGCATGAGACCAAGAACATGCTTCAAACTATTCAAATAAACGGACAGCTTCTTGGTTGCTGTTGACCCCCCTACAAAAAGATTGACTTTGTGGGGGTTTAGCGGAAAACCCCTTTATTTCCCAAACAGTTAAAGTCTAAAGACCCAGCCCAATAGCAAGCAGTCAAGGCTTTACACTTAGAGCACTCTCCCTGAAATTTCCTCTCTGCGCCATCGACCTTAGGTGCCGGGCTTGGGAAGCGAGATACCTTCCTGAGACGGAGACATCTGCTTCGTTGCCCCACATGGCCTGTTTCTCACATTGTGAATTTTAATTGGGGGCTCCTTTGGTGGACATCATTTGGGTGGGGATTCATGTCCACCTCTGTTGATGTGGTTCCCCATTAAAAATCAGGGTCACATGGGGGTGCCCATTTTATTGGTTCAAAGGGAAGCGTCCGAAGGAAGCTGCCGCTTTTTTCGCGCGCGAGCCACAATCAAAACCCGGGCAAATGAAGGTTAGTAAGGGGCAGTCCCAGCCAGCAATAGTTGAGGCCGCCTTCTTACATAGTTCTGGGTAGACCATTTTACTACCGGGTTTTGATTATGACTCACATGCTGTTTTGGCAACCACCAAAAAACACAGGGGCAGCACCGCCCCTCTAAGTTTTGCCCCGAAACCAAAGTTCGCAGAAACTCCAGAAAAGTCGCCACTTGAACCACCATTTCCTACTTTCCTTGGTTTCTTTCTGCTCCCCTGCTAAAAGTTTAACTTTTAGTGGTTTAATGGAAAACCCATTAGTTGGCAAACAGTTAAAGTCCTAACATCCAATGAAATTCACCAACGTTTCACAACAACAATGTTAGACCAAACCGGATGTGGGCAGTGCCCTTGCTTTCCAGGTCTGTGATTGTTTTGGTTGGTGTACGGGTTCACAGGAGACTCTGGGTATTTTGCCGGGGGCACCGGGCTGAGAGCGAAACTTGGATCGCGTGACGTTTTCACAGGTTTCTTTTCGCGAGGCCCTGTTTCACAGGGGGAAATCAAAGAACATGAACCAGCTGGAGGGATCCCATGTTGACATTTTGGCCAAGAAAAGCACACTTCCGACGCTCGAGTTGCGCATGTGACTTCGTCACTGTAAAGGAGATTCCGACACTTCAAATGAAAATGGGTACCTGTATTGCTGTCTCTGGAGAAGCCGAGGAGGTGTTCCATTGAGGGATTAGGTCGCCCTGGGCTTGAGACGCGTGCTTCGGGTGCAAAAGTTTCGGGGCCAGAACTGTGGTCCTTTCTGAGGACCCAATACTGAATTGTCTACCCTCCAGCACCCCCTAATGGCTGGCAAGTGGTCTGTGGAATGACCTCCCAATGGCTGTTTTCGGGTTATTTGCCAGCCATTGGGATCCTGGCTAAGATGCTTCGCAGAAAGCTGCACTTGCGTGTCAAAACGAGGGTCCATTCAGAAAACCACCCTGGAATCCCAAAACCATTTTCGGATGACCAAGGACCACTCACACAGAATGCTACACAAGGGCATTAGCCGCCCTTTTTTTGCATTGCAACTCCCCAAGTATCCCCAAGCCCTTGACTCGCACAGAAAGATATCAGCATGGCCCGAGTCCTACCGTGGCTTTTTCCAGCAGTGCATCGAGGCTCGTAGTGGCTCATGCCGGCTTCGGGGCTGGACCTCTGCTCTCGCGGATGGCTGTGGGTCAGAAATAGGTACCCCCAAATGGAACCAAGTAAGTGGAAACATGGACCAAAACCTGAGGTCCCCTGGAAGGCTGGACTTGAGAGTTCGGCTGGAGAGATGAACACGCGTCTTAGCGAATGAAGCGTACTCTATCCAGTCATTTTCGGCCCGAACTCGTTGACACTCCTAGCTCATGATAAGTTGTGCAAGGAGGGCTCGAAACCTGGATTTGCGGAGTGCATGGCGACATGTCCCCTGTCTGCCCCACCCGGAAAACCAGACCTTTCGCAGACTTGGCCGCCTGCCCGGTTGTTCAACTACATAAATCATCCACACACTCTGCCGGCGAATCTATCAAGTACCCTGAGCCAAGCTCAGCAAAGTGAAATGTGACTGAATCTTGTCGCGGGCTTCAGAAAGTCAACAAGAAGGTGCTAAGGAAAATACATGCGGAGCCCTTTGCCTAGTCGGTGCTTGGCTTCCACCATGTCTCAGTCCCGCCTTCATTTCTTGCTATTTGCCTCCTTAAAGAAGTCCACACTAATCACTAAACTGGTCCACCCTGCTTGGGCCGCTCAGTGGCTGAAATATGCTCAGCCCTGTGTTCCAACATTGTCTGAAGGCTTGCCAAAACAATGACCCGGCCCTGCGGACAGCTCTGGCACATTGTCTTGCCACGTCTCCAAAACAAAAAAATCACTGGCGCCAACCCCATGTTGCAAGGTAAGGGGGGGGAAAGAAAAACAAACTCCGGGCCCCGGGCTCCATGACCATGAGCCCGGGCCTCACGCAGCTCGGTTAAGCTCGCACCTTCCTTGCTGCTGCTCCAATAGGGAGTGAGAAATGGAGTCTGACCCCGAGATAAACCATCCAACTGGTGGTTTCCTTCAAAAGAAACCCCAAGTTCATTCCCTCATTTCCTACCTATCGCATCAGCAAGCTTCCCATAGCTCAAAACTTCTAGCACTGCCAAACGAATCACACCCCCGCTCAAGCGCACGCTCAGCACTGCCACCAGGACAGCAAACATTCGTTCTCAAGAGCAACGGGTTGGAGGCTTGCCATCAATTGCAAAGCTTGCAATCTGGCTTAGGGTCGGCTTAGGGTTCATTTGGGGGTTTGTGAAGGTTGTATTGGGGCCCTTAGGGTTGGTTGAGGGGGAGTTGCCGCTAAGCGGTGGCGTTGGAGGGACGCCCCCCCATCATAACCTCGACACGGATGCCAATGGTTTAAGGTTGATGTAGGTGTGTGTGCCCGCGCTCGTGTTCAGACCGATTGCCAAAGCAAAGCACCATTGACCCGCTGACTCGGCAAGCGCTTGGACTCCCGAGGCTGAGCTGGGGGATGAGCTCGGGAGTCGCGAACCATGGGAGTTGAAAAGTATGCGGGCGGATTCCGGGCGGATCAGATCAAGAAAAAAGAAAAGATAATGGCAGACCGGATGGCTGGGGTGGGGGTGAACTGCCACGGTTGAAACATGCGATGTATGTGTGTGTGAAACACATACATGCTTGTGTATATGTATACATACACCCCCCACAAACAAACTTAAAACAAAAAAACAAAAAAACACGTGTCTGGCTATGTTGTTGTTGTTTTTTGCATCGGCCCCGCAAAACCTCGGATATTGGGCCGGGGAGATGCTATGTTAGGGGTTTTCAGGGTTTGCAGATTTCAGGCGGAGTTTGTCCTAACATGGCTTTATTCAGTTGCCATTTTGGCCCGCAAGACAGGCCCAGCCAGGTGCCAGGTTAGGCCTCATGGAGGTGCCAGGCAAGGGTAACTGAGTGAACGAAGAACAACAATTATAGTATTTTCCACTTACCAACGTACCACCCCATTGAACTAACATGGGATGCAGAAAGGCATTCTGACGGAAGCCGTACTGTAGTTCTTGCGGAGGGCGACCGTTTTGGGCTATGTTAGTCACGCTCACAAAATGGTCCGCAGGGAAACCGTAGTTTTGGCCCGAGGGTTACTATTTACAGAAAGCCACTAACATGGCTTTCCAAAGGGGGTTCAGGGGGCAAACCTCGCGCATTTTAGGTTGAACCTTGTTGGGGCTTGGTCTCAGACAGGTGTTGCGGGAACCCTGGTTTTCAACTTTGGACCCAACGGCCAGATATTGGGGGGGGGGGGGGGGGTAGCTTTTAGAGGGATACTATTTACAGTAAGCCTGTTGCGGGAACGCTGGTTTCCAACTTTTGGCCCGAGGGTCAGATTTGGGGGGTGGCTTTTAGAGGGTTACTTTTTTACAGGGCATGTGTGTACATGTAGAGGGTTCTTAACTTAAAGGTGCATGTACAAACATGCCCTGATCATTTGAAAGCAGGCGATTCGCGCTTGCCGGAGAAGAAACTTTCAGGAAAGCTGTGCGCGCCAAAGGTGGGAGTGCTGCGAGAGCGCTGCGGGCTGAACGACCTCAGCTTTGCTAACATGGCATTTATGTGGGGTGGTTTTATACCCTCATAACAGACCCTCTAAAAGGCCATGTTAACCAAATCACATCCTTGCATTGGCCTTCAAAAAACCCTGAAACCAAGCCAACGAGGTGCCATGTTAAGCAGTTTGGGCTGAAAGGGGCCGAAACCAAAAAAGACGATGGCTTTTCGCAGTTCCCAGGAAAGTCAGCGGTGTCCGGAGGCTATGTTTAATATTGGGATTCTTGTTTGTGGGTGCTATGCTTGTTTGCGGGGGAGTATATATATACATTATGTTATATATATATATATATATTATGTTATATATACATATATATATATATATATTATGAGTGCGGATGTGTGAATACACTGTTTTCACACTGTACTATCAAAGCACTGGCCGCTCTTGCCGTTGCGGCAGGGAATGGCTCCACTCGCGCCACTGCTTGGATCTGGGAGTGGGGGGGGAAGGTCCACTAAATGACGCCGCGCTCCATTGCTGGTTGGGTAGGGAAGGACGTTTTGCTCGAGTACCTGCCCTCCCCAGTTGAAACCTTGGTTCAAGACCAATTCATACTCCTGCGACGGGCCTCTTTCTTTCATGGCTATGCTTAATGGCGCTGTCAGCTGAAGGCCAAAGGTCAAATCAACTTTAGACTTTAACCAGGAAAATTGTAGCTGGTCAAATGGTTTTCCAAGCAAAATTGGGTATCTCCTCACTTAAAGGGCCACCATCAATAACTTTTCCGGAATGATTGAATAATCCGAAGTGGGCAGAATCTCGTGAACAAGTCGGATGAGCTAAGAACTATTCGGTATAAATCCCATAACAACTATCCTGCCACATGTTTCTGGGCATGCTTCCGCTCAACGTCTCCTCGTTGCCACGATCCTGAGCCCCGTTAGTTCATCAGGATTTGTGAATCCTAGCTTCCCATCTGCCGAGACACTTATCCGAAACTCACATGCAAAGCCAGGCTGGGCATAAACATATTGATTGAGATCCTTTCAGCAGAACTAGCTTAGAACACGTTTCGATCAAGAAGAGTCAATCCGGCGCAGCCCGCGGTTCCCTGAAACGATAAGCTCTGTGGCTTGCTTCGAATCTTCAACGGGCAGGGACCACACCCAAGTGATAACATGCTGTGCATTAGCGTGTTCGCACACATGGGGAGCACACACCCAAACTCGCGCCCTGCCTGGTCTCAGGGATACATGGCGCCTGCGCAAATGCGGGCTTTCGACCATTTAGGGTGGGGTCCGGTCGAGGTATAGCCACCCTCTTTGAAGAGTGCAAAGGAGATAGGTCCTGTGAGCGGCTTCACCCACACGACCTGGAAAGGAAACAAATCCCCTGCTAGACCTTGACCAAACAAGGTTACAAACGTAAAGCCAAAGGTCGAAGAGTCTCACTGGCTGAGAGGATGACCCCAAAAATGTCCAAACTTTATATTTGCAACTAAAATGATCCTCCCCCAAAGTTTAAAGGTTCATGAACTCAAGAAGTGAGCAGTCGGTTTTGGGAAAAGCAAGCCTGGAGTCTTGCGCCTGCCTGATTTCAGCGGTTGGGCTGTCCTCCAATGATTTGGATTGAGCTTTCTTGCCCAGCAACCAAGGGCGCAAAGAACATACGACTTCTGTTGCTTGCGTTTAAGACGGATCCACCAGAAACAAAACAATCCGACTGGTGGAACCCACTGATTGCCATCAGAAACCCAGGTCTCCCGAAAAAGACGCGTGCATCAGGAAAACTCGTTGAGGGCTCCTCCGTTGCAAAGTCTTGTATGGACCTTGCCTCACGGGAGTTTCCAGAACTGATTGACTCCTGACTGGGCCGTTTCCCGACAAACTCTTTGACACTGAAAGTCTTCACGTTTTACATTCGACCAACCTCACCGCCAAGTGATGAGCTAACATGCCCTCGAGTCTGACATTCGACGTTCAAGTTCGCGCCGGAGAAGCCACGCTCGAATGGGCTTGAAGTAGAATGGGACTCTCAGGGCTTGACATCAGAAAGCAAGACTCAAAATGCGCTACAACCAAAACGCGACACTCAAACGTGCGAAGCTGAAATTCCTGCCCTGGCGGAGGTGGAATTTACAATGTGACTGAAGCTGAAAGGTGACACGAAAATCATGAATCTGAAGCTGTCTCCGGGCAAAATGAAGCGAGGCACGCATCGCGCTGAACATGAGAAAGTGACATTATTTCTCTTAAACAACATGGTGCTCCTAGCCCACATCGCCAAACCGCACGCCGGCAAGCCCGGCACCAGACATGGAAAGGCCGAGCGACACTTTCCCTGCCGCAAGCCACACTAGGTCCTCCAGTAGAGAGGCTAGAATAAGGGTACCCTTTTTCTGTAGTCTATTTTGGTAGGGGAACCCTCCCCCAAAAAAAGGGTAAAAGGGCGGACCTAGACCAGGACATGTCACCAAATCGAAGCCCAAGCTTCGGGCTGAGACCCCAATAAGCAGCCCCAAACCTCTGATGTCCCAAAGCTGAAGCTCTAAGATCGCATCACACCTTGGCTCCAGTTGACCTGCTGCCCACTAGACTCTGGGGGCAAAGTCTCGTTCACACCTGATTGTCCTGCAAGGAGCTGGAGTAACTGAAGGACTTTCGAGGTTCAAAATTCGCGACGTGCCGATACCAAAACCATCTCACCCGCGCACAGTCTGCAGGGGGTCACGTTCGATGTTCAAAATGCGCAGCGCGGTCAAAAACGCGACGTGCGTCGACATCATGCCTTTCACTGACCGATAGAACCTCTTTGTGCATTCACACGGTTTGAGTAAATCTTCTTCCGAGTCAAACAATCAGACGCAGGCATCGCCCCCCACCCCTTCTGTCTTGCTCTGAAAGTGGTTGACGCTTACAAATGTGCTCTCTTGCATGGCTTGCCAGAAAGCAGAGAAATCTCTAAGGGTCCCCAAATCATACTGTGGATGGACGAACGCCACCTAAGAAACCAGCGAGCGCCAGCGAGAATTCGTCGCGGACCTCCGCGCGCATTTCGCGCCTCCTTGCACACGATGAAGTTTCGGAAGAGGATGTCCTCACCGAAAGGCGCGGGACAGGCGGCTAGATTCTTTGAACATGGCTCTATTCCTCATGCTTTCACATGGCTCTGGCTCAAAAAACCGGTACCAAACTGGAACCCTGGTAAGTGGAAACATGAACCAAAACCTGCGTAACCCCTCCTGTTTAATTTTGAGCCACACCCACATCGCATGGAAGAGTTTCATTCGCTTGTGCCCAAGTATCAAGTCAAATCCTTCTCTTTGCAGCTTGATCAGCTTGAGGACTTTCCCTTTGACCATGACAACTAGTGCGCTAAACCAATTGCAAGCTGCCTGAGACAGACCCCTCAGCTTTCCCGTGGATGCAAACCATTTCCCAGCCAAAACAAGGAAGCCCTGTTTTCAGCGTTTGTTTTGTCCAACCCCTGGTGGCAAATAAGGAAGCATCCCCACGCGTGTTTTGAGCGGGTCGACTCCATGGGGTCTCCAAAGCATCAGTCTATCAGGTTCCACGTGGGTGGCTCGTCTTTTTGACGTTGCCCCTGTTTCTGGTGGCTTTAAAGCGGGCAACTCAAAGGAAATCCGCCATTTTTGGGGGTTCCCGAAAGAACAAAAAAACAAAAAACGACACTTCCCAGGCCCCCCGCAAAACCACTGGCAAATAACCCAACAGCCATAGGTCATTCAGACCACTTGCCATGCTCGTGGCCTTCAAGGCTTGAAAACTACCTTCCCCCCCCCCGAACCAAAAACCAACACCCCCCCCCAACACACGCCCCCCCACCAGCGTGGGGATGCTTCCTTATTTGCCACCAGGGGTTGGACAAAACAAACGCTGAAAACAGGGCTTCCTTGTTTTGGCTGGGAAATGGTTTGCATCCACGGGAAAGCTGAGGGGTCTGTCTCAGGCAGCTTGCAATTGGTTTAGCGCACTAGTTGTCATGGTCAAAGGGAAAGTCCTCAAGCTGATCAAGCTGCAAAGAGAAGGATTTGACTTGATACTTGGGCACAAGCGAATGAAACTCTTCCATGCGATGTGGGTGTGGCTCAAAATTAAACAGGAGGGGTTACGCAGGTTTTGGTTCATGTTTCCACTTACCAGGGTTCCCTATGGCTGTTTCGGGGTTTGTTGCCAGCCATTGGGGGGTCCTGGTTCCGTGTCTCCTTGATTCACCTTTCAAGCCAAAGCATGATGCTCAATGGCCGGGGCAAAGCCCTGCGCGGTTTCCGATTGATCATGATCATGCCTCCCAATGGATCATGCCCTTCCGCTCCTAAATCGGGCGCTGCCAAAAGGAAACACATTCTCATGGCCCGAATTTTCCAAAACAGCTGGCAAATATCCCAACAACAGCCGCGTTGGGAGGTCATTCCACTGTGGAATGACCTCCCAATGGCTGATGTGGGGTTATTTGCAATTCCACAGACCATTTGCCAGTCATTGAAACGTCCGGATCTGCCGATTTCTCCCCCCAACGGACCATCTCGCCTGGCTGAGGCGGAGAGCCAAGCTTAAGGAGCGAAAAGAAAGTGAAACAGGGGTCACTGGATTTCCCCTTCAATGGTTGGGCTTTTTTTTTCCCGTAATTTGTTCACTTCAAATGTATGGATTTTGCTCGGGCTTGTTGGAATCAACTCACGAAATCGTATTTATTCAGTGTCCATGGCAGCGATCGCCACTTTTGGAGGCTCCAAAAAGGGACATGGCTCCTAAAACCCTACCTTGATCTTGCAGGACCCTGGAAAAGCAGGCCTTTGGCCGAATTTGAATTTGGAGCCAAGATCAAAATCGGATCGAAGGACACTGGTTTTGCGGGTCCAAAGGGAAGACCAAGGCCTAGCTTACAGCTGCGCAGAAAGCTGCGGGGATCCTCCAACTTGAAAGGCAAAATCCGCGGCGCCAAGAGCGAGATCCTCGGCCAAAAGGCGAAAAGTGAGCGTCGCTTGGTTCGCAAGCACGGGGAATATATGAGATATGGCTGTCTTATTTGGTGACACCACTGTAACGGGCTGTGCTTCAAAGGGAAACCGAAAGGAAGCTATTTTTTTTCGTGGGGGGGGGCCTTACTTTGATGGATCATTATTGAGGGGGTAAACCCTCGAACATGGCGCTTTGCAGACTTCCCCGGTTATTCACCAAAGGGTCCGCAAGCAAAAAGCAGCTTGTGTGCCTTGACCAACAACTCCGTGGTGCCCAATAGGCTAAGGACAAAATCAGACTCGCCCACCAAAAGCCAATGTGGGCAATTGGCATGCTGAAGTCCAGCAAACCTCACTAAGGTCATTTCCCTTTCGTCCAGTCAGCCCCTGCGTCCCTCTCTGTCGCTCCAAAGGTCACGGCTGTGAACCCTAAGGCGATCACAGCATGGCGGTGTCCGCATTCTCTGCGCTCGCCGACCTGTCGATCAATGGTTGCGGGCAATCCAGATCTGGGCTGTCCGTTTTCTGATCCCCTGCTAAAGGTGACTAACTTGTGGGTTGAATGGAAACCCAACCACTGAACCCTGCGAAGCCAAAAAGGCTTACGGGATGGCTGGGAGCCACAATGAGATTGGAATAAAAAGAACTAGCAACCCACAAAGCTCTGCGATTTGACGTGTCCAATTCTTGACGTGCCTCTGATTGCATATCAAAATACCCGTCCTCCCCCCAAATTTGTCTTTCTTGGCCTAGGCAGAAAAACACGGAAAATGCGCCACTGTCAACACTCCTTCTGGTCAGGTCATGGCTCCCTTCACCGTGCTGGTCCAAACCCCTAGGAAGGGCTTCATGGCCATCGGACACCAAGCAAGTCCTTCAAGGCGGCAGTTGAAATCATAGTGGATGGACACAACCCTGACCTTCTGGAGAAGGATTCCCCTGGAGAAAAAAAACAAACAAACAATGGTTTCAACCACCAGGACCCCCACAATGGCTGGCAAATGACCCAAGACAGCCATTGGGAGGTCATTCCACAGACCATTTGCCAGCCGCATGGTTTCTTAGGTTGTGCGAACGGATTGCGCAATCAGTTACTTGATGAAGCCCGCTGAGGTCCGCGCACACCGGTGATACTCTCGCAATCCTTGATCCAGGCCTATCGACCGCTCAGAACTTTCGGCGAATTCGTTGATCAGACAGCCCAAACCGGGGAATTCAAAGAGGTAAACGTAGGGTGAGGATCCTCGCAATGCCCCCTAATACCCTGTTGACTTTGCTTTTTGTGTTCTACACCTGGTTTTCCAGGGCAAATACCTCCTTGCAGCCCTCCACGTAATCCAAACCAGCGAGTCTTCAGGAAAGCAAGTGGAAGGAATATGCAGCACATTTTACGGATTGATGCTCCAAACGATCGTCCGACGAGCTGGACACTGGTCGCTTATACAAACACCCAAGCAGGTGGAATCCTAGGTTCCCATTTGGGTGTGGGTCAATATTAAAACACCACAACCCCGCAGACTTTAGTCCATGTTTCCATTTACCAGGGTTCCATTTTGGGTACCTATTTTTGACCCACAGCCATTTGACAGCCCCATCCCTTGGTTGACCATGCCGCTATCTTGCTCACACTCAACCACTTCGCCTTCTTGGTCGTTCCCCCGCAAAAGCGAATCTAACTCGCCCAGCGAATCTAACCCCCAGGACCCCCAATGGCAAATAACCTCCAACCCCAAAACAGCCATAGGTCATTCAGACTATTTGCCAGGCATTGGGTCCTGGTGTAACCTGCCCTTCGGGGGCAGGTTGCTTCACATGTCCAATTTGCCTTCTGGAGATGCTCCGTGCGCGAGTGGAAGGCTGCGAACTTCAGAAGGGACACCGGGAAGCCTGGCTTCCCCGAACTTTTTCCCGAGGCGCGGAATCCTCGGGCCAGCGGTTTTGACACCTTCCAAATTTGCTGCCGGAAAACAAAAACCAAAAATAGCTCCAGTAGTGATAGATTCCCTTTAGCAGCAAGGGAAAAGAAGGAGTATTCATTTCAGAAAATGGAGGACACTCAACCTGGGGCCGGGGAGCTCGAACCGCTGTGGTGAGCCTCGCTTTTGCCAACCCAAAGGGGCCCGAGTTTGACTAAGGACCACACACCACAAAGCAGGCTGTGAGCCTGAAGCAGACCAAAGCAGCTGGAATGGAGTACGTCTCAGATCGCTGCCCCTCTTGAAACTCCGCAGTTGGGGAGTCGACTCGGGGTCTTGGGGATGGCTTTGGTTTTCCTTTTGCAAGGGCAGCCAAGGCAAATCCTGACCTGAACTGCAATCCAAACTGGGTAACAGGTCGCTCGGAACTTGCAACGAGTCGCCAAGGGAAACAGAGACAACTCTTCACCAATTGGTGCAATGGAGATAAAGCATCGCCTTCCCAACCAGGACCCCCCAATGGCCGGCAAATGGTCTGTGGAATGACCTCCCAATGGCTGTTTTGGGGTTATTTGCCTGTCATTGGGGGGTCCTGGAAGAAAGAATAACTTTATAGCCCTTTTCGGTGGCTGAACTTGCAAACTAAAACCGCCCAAAATACCAGAGACAAGGAGTCCGGGCTGCGCTGCGCTCAAGGCGAAAACGCGTTTTTCGCGTTCCATGGGGTGAAATCCATACCCACCCAATTGCAGTTCAGTGACTTCACTTTGGCCCTGCGCCATGGATCCGCTGCAAGAGGAAAAAGCCATTTGCTTTTTTGTTGCGCACCCAAAAAGTGGTCCCCAAAAGCTATGTCCTGGCACCCAAAAATGGCACTTCTCAGTGGCACAGGTGTGTCTCAATGTTCAAACTAGTGGAATGGCATCGCCTTCGACTGGGGACTCAGGCATCGCCCTCTCCATACCTGAAAACGGCTCCCTGGAACAGACAGCTCCTTACCCCCTTGCAAGTTGGAGCATGGCCTTTGGAAAAAAATGGGGAGCCAAGCAACCAAACAGGGACTACTCAAAATATATACTTGACTCAAAAGAACAAATGAGGAAGAAGGAACAAGGACTAATCAAAATATCAAAATAATCATACAGAGGGTCATTATAAGATATACCATCTCAAAATGGACTGCTGAAGTGAGTCAAAATCAAAACCTGGTATAAAAATGGACCCAGAACCATGTAAAGAATTTGAGCAAGTGGCTCAAGTGATGAAAGGCGGCCTGCGTGGCGTTTCCTGAAAATCTGGCGCCTTCTGCCCTCGAGGCGATGAGGATTTGCGAGCCCCTGGCAGGGAATACGTTGACGCCGCAAGAGAAGCCGCCAAGGATTGAGGATTGGGTGGGGGGTGGGGGGTGGGTTGGAGGGGTGGGGGGAGTGACTCTGCTTGGTTGCTTTCTGCTCCCCTGCTAAAAGTTGCAACTGTTACGACTTTTAGTGGCTTAGTGGAAAACCCATCGGTTGGCAAAAAGTTGAAGTCCGAACATCTAAGCAAAATGCAGAAATCTGAAGAGCCAGGAATCTAATCTACAACGATTGCACTCTTTGGCAAAGTGTCCAAGTGCCAGTTGGCAAAACCCGTCAAACCAGCTGTTGGAAGCTTTGGTGGTTTCTTCCTCCCAAGCTGGGGGCAGGCTCTGCACTTTGACACAGTGTCTCTAGGTTCGGGGAAATCAAAGGGCCTCATTCGAAAGCAAACATGCGTTCTAAAGAGAGCCCACTGGTCGGGTTCCTCGTGGCTTCCTTTTAAAAGGTACCCTAAGACAGTCCCACTAGACGTTACGTGTTCGGCCGTTCAGCATATTCAACCTAATCGAACGAAAGAAACCAGCGGGCGCGATTGCGTGGGATGACAGGGGGTGCCTTGGAAATTCCAGGCGGATATCCGCACCCATTCATGGCTGGATGATTGTCGCTTGCTAGCCTCCAATTACCCGGGTTTTGATTGTGACTCACTTGAGATACATGAACCGTCCCGATGGGTGATGCATACCCAAGAAGGGGGTGCCTGCCAAGGTTGAGGCCCGGTGGTGCCAGCCAGAATGGAGGAAAGGAACCTGCCCAAAACAAAGGTTGCCATGGGTTTCCTTTCAATCCAATACTGTAAGTGCGGCTCAGATACTCGGAAATTCAGCAGTGTAACAGCCACATCAGCCCTTCCATCAACGGAGATTCACCTTTCAATTGCAAGCCGACCAACAAGCCATAGGAATCAGGGACGAAAAACACCGCTCATCCCTCCAACTGGATTAAAATCATGTGGGCTCCCCACTGCTCACATGGTGCTTCCTCAAAAGATGGTGGACTCGCGAGTCCAGCACAAATGGAAACGCACACAGACCCATTGTGCGATAGGGAATGTAACCCGGTAGGGCTCACATTCCGATTTCTTGTTTCCTGAGAACCAGCAAGGAACCCGCATTTCTGGGAAACCCATTTCAGACTCATCATACTGTGGATGGTTGCGAAATCCATTTTGCACCACCGTTCAGAAACCCATGGAATGATTCGATTCCTCTGTAAACATTTCAAGCATGGTTCAATCCTACACCAAAAAAAAAACTAAACACCAACATCAAGCATGGTTCAATCCTACACCACTGAAAAAAGACATGGTTGAAACCCTTGTTTGTTCGTACTTACAGGGGAATCGAATTCTTCCAGGGCTTCTGAACGGCGCCCATTTCGTTCCTCTCAGGTGCGAAGCGAGCGTCCCTTTCTCGCGGGCGAAGCGGGGCCCGCGCCCGTTCGCCGCGTTTCGCTCCGCACCGCGGGCGAAGCGGAGCCTGGACGTTGGACGTTGAGGGTAGGATGGCCGTGGCTCAAATGGTTCCAGGGCTACCTTCCCCGCTTGTTTTTTTTTGGGGGGAATCAACCCCTTGAGTGGTACCCAAAATAGCACCTAAATGGAATAGACGGCTAAATCCTAACCCTGGCCCTCTAATTTTGCGCCACACCCAAAATTTCGAAGGGCACCAGAGCCTTTTTTTGGAGAACCCCGCGCAACGTGGCGGCGCCACTTGCATCAAAGAACTTGGGGTCCGGAAAACTGGCGGCACAACATTTCTACGGGTCAAGCAAGAGGATCCATCAGAAACTAGCCGTGTGTGACGCCCCACCCATTCTCCGTGTGTGTGTGTTGTTTTTGAGGGTAATTACCATGTTTCTGTGTTACCTCACGCATCTACGCGATTTTGGCATATTGACCAAGACCCTGTGTTGCTTCATGCCCATAATATATTTCAGTCTGTTTAGGCCTCGAATGTGTCACCCACTTTCTAGCTGTAATCTTTGTTTGCATTGTCCCAAGGGATGCTTGGCTTCGGGCAATCTGGAGAAAATGGGTGAGCCAATGGGAATACAACCTTGAGATGGACGGCTACAAGGCACAAAAGACCAGAAACGAAAACGTCAAAGTGGCGCGTCGCTTTGCGGAACGTGCTGTTACAAGAACAAATGCTGGAAGACAGGACAGAACCAAGTCAGCGCCGAAGGCAGTGATGCAAGCAAACTGGCCGCAACAAAAAGCACGCATAGCTAAGCAAGGAGCAGCACAACAGGTGTTGACAGCCGGAAAGTCACACGTTGTTGTTTTTTGGAGGCATCATGCCTTGGACCTTCCTCATTGGGTTCCCATCGCTACGATACATGACTGCAATCTGATGCTTCACGCCCGCTCCCGTCCTCATGGTGATCTTGAACTTGGGGTCAATCTGCGCAACCATCGACGGCATCGAAACCGAAATCGATCGAGCGACCGCTTTCGCAAGAGACGATTGATCTCCGGGCTTTTCAAAGGGCTGTTGCTTACTGGTTCCATAGCGAATCCATACTGTGGATGGACAAAATCCTGCAACACGCAAAGAACCCTGAAATGACGATTCCCCATTAAATGCCGACAAACAATGGGTTTCAAGCATGGTTTCTTAGGTGGTGCACAGTAGGGGTCTTGGGAATAAGCCGGGGATTCACTGATTGCAAATCAAGGCACTCAAAGGGCAAATTGGGAAAGCACCTTCCAAACAGGGTATCTTCCAAAAAAGGGCAATTCTGTTCCAAAAGGGTATGTTCCAAAGAGTATATGAAACTTCAGCTTGTTATATTTCCATGAGGTCCAGACCCTACATCTCGCCTCTCGAAACCCATGAAGCCGAATCGCAATCCCAAAATCCGCTAATCCTTGTTTTGGTAGTCGTCTCAATCCTAATCCGCGCTACACACTTTGAGACAAAACCGTGTGTTGGAGCATGGAACATCCGCGCAACCAATCAACTCATAATCCGCAATCCGTAAACCGCACAATCCGCCATCCGCTAATCATTGAGGATCAGGTGTTGAACAAGCTAGTGTATATATATATATATACGTAGTCTTGCCTACAAAGAACCAAACATGTGAATTCTGCAGGGGGCTGGGCCCTACACGACGTATAACAGAATCACACAAAACGAGCGTACTTGTCAAGAAA
This sequence comes from Effrenium voratum, assembly GCA_963377175.1. Classification (NCBI taxonomy): domain Eukaryota; class Dinophyceae; order Suessiales; family Symbiodiniaceae; genus Effrenium; species Effrenium voratum. The sequence continues at coordinate 60,758 of CAUJNA010003821.1, forward strand.
GAGAGAGAGAGAGAGACTGAGAGAGAGAGAGAGCGAGAAAGAAAGACAGATGAGTCCACAAGCGCGCACTTCAATCCTGAATCTCTGTGGGCCATGCGCAAAAGTTGTGGCTTGAGAAGCTTACACTTTCTTAACACGCGGATCCCATGGATGACAATATCACATTTATCTGAGTTGTTCCAAAATCACATGGATGACATCCTATCAGATTCTCTATGACTGAATTGTTATCCATTTATCTGGAGACATTATAACTTTTATCTATCCAAACAAATTCCCAGCTGAGACGAAAGCAACAAAGCGATCGCCTCGGGGTCTGTGACCTCCAAGTGTCTCCACTCGCTGTCCTCCTCGCGCTTGCGTGAGTTGCTGGGCATGGGGAAAGGTCCTTTGGGAGTCTCCCCGCTCTGCAGCTGGGGACGGTTCCAAGCAAAAGCGGACCAAAGAAAAGCCGTCCTTCCTAAAAGTATCACACCAGAAGACTCGCTTTAGATTGGCGTTTCCCAAAATTTCAACTGTGTTGCTGCAAAATGTCGGGACACTTACGTGAACTGCCCAACTTGAGGGGTCCATATCCTTCGAGCACAGACTTCAAGGCTCCCCAAGTTGTCTCGGTGCTAGGCATTTGGGTTTGGAGATTCGAGGAACCTCAGGATTGGCTCCAAAAAAGGCACCTCACGTTTGCTTGCCATGAGGATTGCCGGTTTTTCGTGGAATCACCAAGGACATCCACGGCCAACAGTCCAAAAGATGCAAACGCAGTCACGCACTAGCCGACATCTGTAAGTTGGCCCGAGCCGTAATAAGGCAAATGGATCCTGACTGCCGGTTTCCGCGTAAAAATGGAAAACACAACTAAATATATGATAAGACAACCACCAGGACCCCCCCATAGCTGGCAAAAACAACATCCGTGGAATGACCTCCGAATTTTTTTCGGGGGGTCCTGGCATGGGTCATTCTGTGTTGTTGAGGCTTGAGTTAGACCTTGCCTTTGAGCGGCTTGTGAAACCTGGGATGCCCATCGAGCTGGCGGAAGCGCATCCTGGATTGTGTTTCCCCCGGTCCCCCTGTGGCTTCCCGGTCTTCGCGAGGAAAAAAAAAAAACGCTGCCCCAAAGGTAACTCCTTGGCCTTGAGATGTGATCTCTCAACCGGAAACACCGCTGAACATGGTGCCCTGGTGCCCTCACTTTCAGCTTCACGCATCACCTTGCATTGCACATGGCTGTCGGGGGGATTGAACTGCCACTCAAGCGCATCAACTCGCCCACCTTGAACGCGGGCTCACAAAGCCTCTTCATGTACCCATTGCCTCAGCTCGACTGAAATCCGACTTCGGCCAGGTTTCTTGCGCGACACAATTCAACCATTTGATCCAGCGGCTCCCTTCAAAAAAGTCGGGAACCTCCAAATCATAACTGACAACTCGACCAACTGGTGTCCATGGGCGTCCTGCAACTCGAGTTGGGGATGGGATTGTGAAGTGAGACCGCGATTTAAGATCAAGGTGTATATCAATCCTGAGGTCCCACTCCCCTCCATTTCAACTAGAGAATGCCACCAGAGGAAACCCGAAGATAAGAACCTGAGAAGATCACTTCGGGCTAAGCGTGATGCGCACATACCAAAAACTGACCGGGGTATGATTTCAATTTGGCAGGCACATCTAGGTTCTTGTTTCCAAGGGTTCGCGTTGACACATCAGCCCACAAAGCATCGACCTTGTTAGGATTGAAGGGTTCTTGCGGGCATCAAGCTTGCAAATGACCCACTCAGCTCGAGTGCAGGGCTTTAAACCCCAAGGCAGCAAACCCAAAGGACGCCGGGATCATTGCAGATCTGCAAAAAAAAACTGGTTGGCGTCCTTGTGGCTTCCAATTGAACACCATGCAAAAAGTACTCCCCGGCTGCCTCAAGCTTTGAAATCTTCCTGTGAACATCGCTTTGTTGAGAGGTCAACACATCACCGACGGCACCGTGTTTTTTTGCGCGCACCCTACGTGCCCCCTTGTTTGTTGGAGGTTCAGGCGACACCCTTGTTTAAACCATGTTTGCAACACGCTTTTTGAAACCGTTGGGTGATGTGCGTACGTCACCATGCGTTTTCCCCATGCATGGTATTGCCTGACACTAAAGACGTCAGGACGTCCAAAGCCAGCAATCCATAGCCAATGCGACAGCCAACAACCACCCATACCTCCATTTGCTTAGGCCTCCTTGAAAAAAACATATTTGGAATAGTGATAGATTCCCTTTAAAACTAACAGGGGAAAAACGAAACAACATTTCAGCCAATGGAAGCATGTGTTCACAGCTCACATTTTCTCATGTTGCTTGTAGTCGATCAAGTTCAACATGTAGTTCAGGGACTTCAAGTTTGGTTTATCATGAGTGCTTGCAGCCGGTTACATCAACTGCTACAAAGATTATTGGGGCTATGGGATCGGATGAGAGGCCTATTCTTCCATTTCTCATTTGCTCAAGCCCCCTTGAAAACATAAGCATACCTCCAGTAGTGATAGATTCCCTTCAAACATTAACAATGGACAAAACAAGAAACAAATATGGGTTTTTTGTCGTTGGTCCCAATAGGTACCATGTTGTGGGTGTGAAATTTAAATTCGGGACCCTGTGGTGGACACCATGGTGGGGATTTCTGTCCACCACTTTGGAGGTGGTTCCTAGATGTCTGTTCCTGAAACGGCGATGAATGCAGACTTCGAAGCGTGCCGCTTTACGGAAAGTATGGGCCGCAGTCCGGACTTTTAGGACAACTCAACATATGTTCCATGTGTTTTTCGGGGCCAATGGAAGTCTTTGGCCCAACACTTTTTGGCTCGTCGCTCCATCCGGGCGCCCGGGTGCCCGGGTGGATCCCGCGCGGTTCATCGATCCGGGCCAAAGGGCGGCGCTCGCTGATGGCCCGCAGCTCCGCGAAGATGGGGCCGCGCAAGTGGCTCAGCACCTCCCCTGGCGGACGTTCGAAGCCGTCAGCGCCACGGCCGAAACCACCTTTCCCACAGCTCACCCGCGCTGAACGGGTCAAGCCCTTCGCTGGGAAAAAAGAACAAGACAAACACCTGGATTGCAACTTGAGTCATGATCAACATTGCGGATTCTTTTGATTTGCTCCGAATCCCAGAGCGTGCTTCATGAACTTGTGGCGGACATCCACGCACTTTTATGGCGCGGCGGTTGATTCACTTGAATGCTCTCTACCCCGGGGTTTTGATTGTGACTCACTTGAATTGTCGCTTTGCGAAAAAGCTGATCAACCAATTTGTGTCAAGTCCAGGACACCTCGAGCGAGTTCCTGGTCTCGAGCGCTGGTTTTTGTGGGACTTGAGTTGAAAAAGGACCGTCTCCGCCTCTCACAGCCCCAAACCTGACAAGGTCAGCCCGGAAACCCAAAACCATACGGAGACACATATTTTCCGTAATGCACTTGCTGAAGCTGGTCAAGATGGGACGCACTCACGACATAAGCCGACATTGCGGTTACGTCGTCCCGGCTCCGTTGCAAAGCGACCCCAAGGAAAAAGTCTCTGGCTTCTTCGGCTAATACGGAAGCAAAAAAGAAAAACAACTGGTGAGGGGACTGCCTAACTTGAAAGAAGCTCTCGCATTTAAGCGGGCCAGCGGAGCTATTGTCCTCCTCCCGCGCTTGAGCAAGAAGCCGCTCAAAGGAACTCAGAGCCTGGCAAATCGGAAAAACGTGAAAGGAAAGCCAACCACAATACGTAGACCGGCGGATTTTACCTGAAAGATCGGATTCAAACGTAAAATACTTACAACGTGAGCTCGTATTACCAAGGCTGTGAAGAGGGAAAACACCTCAGATAGATGGTTGATGTGAACAGGAAAACCAGCCCATCCAGCCACCCAGCCACCCCAGCCACCCAGCCACCCAGGGACAAATTAAGGTTTTAAGGCATGCCTTGGCGCTGGGCAATCCTCCGCTGGAGGCAAGTGGGAAAGGGAATGCACCAAAGCGTTGGACCCCCTCCAACCAGCACGTTCATCACAGATCAACTTGGAATCCAGGGCAGTGAATGAAACCTTCCCGGCTGATTGATGTAGCTTTCCTTTGGGCTTCTCTGTAAACCACCCCCGAACAGGACTTCTTCAAAAAAGACACACCCAAGTTTGCAGTACAAACTTCTTCCTTCCACAGTTTGCTCTCGCTGATGCCGAGCCGCCTCTGCAGTGCGGCCCTGTTGACAAAGTAGCACTAAGGGCTCCAAATCCTGCACGTTGCAGCACAAACAAATCGCAAAAAAAAAACAGGGAAACAAATATGAAGTCGCTGAGGACAATCAGGAACGAACGTAGTGCAACTGTTGAACCAACACCTGTGCGATCAGGTTTCGTGAATTTCCACCAGTGTGCATGATCCAAGCGCCATCATGTCTTGCGACTTGCTTGCACGCGGCTTACCAGTAGGCCTTGACATGTGCCGGTAAAAAAAACTCTGTTTGGATGCATGCTTCAAGCACGTTCCAAGAACATGTACACGCCCTTCCCTTTTGATTGGCAACACTGCTCTCCTGCATCTCCGACATGGGCGTCTCCGGCACATCAAAGTCCGTCATGGTGCGCGTGGAGGAGCCGGGTTGGGTGATGGCATCCTCCAGCGTTTGGACAAGAAGCCTGCTGAAAGTGCAGAGTTCGATTCTGGAAATTCAACAAAAAGGGGCTTCAGAGTCTGACTTCAAATTTCGACATGCCCAGGATGCAATCTGAACTGTGGACAAATTCTTGGCCTTTGTAATACTGGGATTGAACAACTTATGCAGAATTCGCCCCATGGCACACGGACGGGTCCTAAGATCGCGGGAAAGACCCCCAAATCCCGATCCCGGATGCGTTTGTCACCTGTGACTTGGAACCTCCCTGGGCCTCGGTGTCAAGGAAACCGAAAGGCACTTAGCAACAACTGGACAGTGTTTCCAAGTTTTGAGGATGCCCACGTGACGTCTTCAACTAGCACCAAGCCCAACTTGCTTGGAGTGTCACGACTGGCCTGCTGAAATTTGAGCAGCAACCAAATGCCAACGCATGCTCGGACTCGGAAGTTCAGAAGCCATCGGCCCCCGTTTGTCCAAAGGACCCTGGCGGAGAACCTACGAACCACTTCTCCAAATGCCACGTAGAATCCAAAGCTTTGGCTGAACGAGGCTCCTTCGTCAACGCCAAGGGCCCCCAAAGCGGGGGCTTCGTGATTTGGCGCGCAAAAAAGCAAACGCTGACCTTTCGGAAGACCACTGGTACAAGTTTGGTTGCAGAGTCATAATCGAACCCTATGTCAAATGAAAAGACCCCTAAAGAATGCAAAGGGCAGATACACTCGCAAAAGCTGATCATGGAACCTGACATGCTGGAAGACCATCTTCTTTTTAAGGCCCAGGACCTTCAACCCTGCAAGATTGACTCCCACCCGGTGACGCCGTGAAAGGGGTCATGTAAGTTTCACACTTGTAGCTGGTCTCAGACAAAATCAGTCCCCTTGTAGCACCTAGACCATAGAGACAAAGTCTAATCCCAATCCCGTCCTCAATGGAGTATCTTTCCGCTTCCTCAGGGAAAGCCGCGGGACGTGGGTGCCGTCCAATATCAGAAGAGGTACTCATGTTTTAAGGCTATTTGTTTGGAGGGGGAGGGTCCTGTGAGGCATGAAAAAAGGTCACGGCCCTTCTTATGACCCCATTAAGTTTGTTTGTGCCTGAAAACTGCAGGGTATGTATTCCGCCATTTTTGTAGGGGTTCTAGCAAACCCTAAGTGCTGGAATTACCTGCGAAGCACTGGCTTCGTATGGGTTTTCTTGATTTTACATGGTAATTGGCACTGGCCAGCTGCACGGCGTTCGCGCGGGTTTGCAGTATACGGACGCGCGGCACGCCTTCAAATGTGATCTTAAGGCTCTATACTGTAGCAAAGTGCTTTATAGTCGTAGCCATTGGGAAAGATGGTTCAGACCGATCACGAGCATAGCAAAATAGTCACTCTTTTTTGCGACTCGGACATGTTGGTTTCGTCTCGCATCTACATAACTTGTCGAAGCAGCGTAACTGCGTTCCAATTCACGCACGGGAAGCGGCAGCAAAAGTACACGCCTGATCGTGCTCAAATAATTTTGCATCTCATGAGTTGTGAAGATGCGTTGGCTTGCAAAACAAAGACTGGTGTGTCCTAGTGAAACTATCGACTCACTCACTTCAGAAAAAAAATATCATTGTAGGCGATGAGGCTGATATCGCAGTTGGAATAGTCTTGTAATTTCGCGAGGATGTCGCTGGTTGGTTTTGTCGTTGTGCCAGTGGTTGCGATTTGGTATGCTGATCGCTTGAGGATGCGGATCATGTGCGGCTGGAAAGCCCCGCGTAGCTTCTCTCGGATGAATATCCCTCATTCCAGCTGCTGAATCCTTCCATCCTTCCTGTTTCATACTGATGCGCCAAACCCCGCCCCAACCCCATGTTTGCAATCGGGCAGCAAGAAAACCACCGGCCGCCCCTCCCCAACCCCCAATTTTCCTGGGGTCGCAAGCGCGGTCGTCAGCACGTATACACGAACAAGGCTGCGCCGCTGCAACACGCACAGGAAAACTCACCTGGACACCGCGTTATCAAAAGAAGCATATATCAGGCTTTCAAAAAAACACTGGTGGGGCATGGCTGTTGCTTTGTTTGGGGTTTGTTTGAGATGGGTTTAAGGATTGGTTTAGGGCGGGTTCAGGGTGGGTTTAGATTCGGTTTAGGATGGGGTTAGCACCAAAACAAGCCAAACCAACCCACCCCCCAACAAACTGTGAAGACAACAACCCTAGCCATGCACGAGACGTTTTCTGATCATGCCAAAATAATATTGTTTGATGATGCAGTTTCCAGTTGTCTTACTGTGTTGTGCAGCAACGTGGTGCCTACAAGTTGTTGTTTGATTTCTATCAATACTTGTTGTTTCATGTTTTGTTCTCAGAAACAAGTGGTGGAGCAAGGACAAACAACAGCATCAGCCAAGCAAGAACTAGCCCCCAGCTAAACAAAGGTGGGAGGTTGGCGGTTCCCCCCCCCACCCAAAGGCAACCGCATCAGGCAGTCGTTTCTTCCTTCGCCTCCCTTTTCTTCCCTTCCCCTCCCTTCCCTTCCCTTCCTCTCCCCTTCCCCTCCCCTCCCCTCCCTTCCCTTCCCTTCCTCTCCCCTTCCCCTCCCTTCCCTTCCCTTCCTCTCCCTTCCCTTCCCTTCCCCTGCCTTCCCTTCCCTTCCCTTCCCTTCCCCTCCCTTCCCTTCCCTTCCCTTCCCTTCCTCTCCCCTTCCCCTCCCTTCCCTTCCCCTCCGCTCCCTTCCCTTCCCTTCCCCTGCCCTTCCCTTCCCTTCCCTTCCCCCCCTTCCCTTCCCTTCCCTTCCCTTCCCTTCCCTTCCCCTCCCTTCTCTTCCCTTTCCTTCCCTTGCCTTCCCTTCCCTGCCCTTCCCTTCCCCTCCCTTCTCTTCCCTTTCCTTCCCTTGCCTTCCCTTCCCTGCCCTTCCCTTCCCCTCCCTTCTCTTCCCTTTCCTTTCCTTCGACTCCCTTCCCTTCCCCTGCCTTCCCTTTCCCTTCCCTGCCCCTGCCCCTGCCCCTGCCCCTGCCCCTGCCCCTGCCCCTGCCCCTGCCCCTGCCCCTGCCCCTGCCCCTGCCCCTGCCCCTGCCCCTCCCTTCCCTTCCCTTCCCTTCCCTTCTCTTCCCTTCCCTTCCCTTCCCTTCCCTTCCCTTCCCTTCCCTTCCCTTCCCTTCCCTTCCCTTCCCTTCCCATCCTTCTTTCCCATCCTTCTTTCCCATCCTTCTTTCCCATCCTTCCCTCACATCCTTCCTTCCCATCATTCCATACTTCGCTCCGATGAACATTATCAGTCTTGTACTGATGAATTTTCAGTTTCTTTGATCCCTTCTGTGAGTGGCCCAACAAAAGGAACCCCACTACTCAAAGCGCCCACGCCAATCTTCAAGACACATAGATCAAAAACCCGTCCTCTCCCGACCCCAAGGAGTGAAGCCTTGAGTCTTTTCGAAGCCTGGTCCCCCCCCCTCTCAAAAAAAATGGCCGTGTTTGGTTCTCCTTTTGGCTTCCCTTCAAACAAAAACCCAACAAAGGTACCTTAAAACAAAGACACCCTCATATTATTTGTTATCAACCTTTCAGCAGGAGAAAGGCCAATTCGTGCATTGCAAATCACCCCCCCAATGGGACAGTACCTATGCTAGCAAGGCCCGTGATCCAATAATCATGAGCAGGAAGACTGTGCGAGGGGAGCATCTATCCCCAAAGAACCAACTTCCTCGCCCACTGGTGCAGAAAAAAATGATTGCGCTCTTGTTGCCGGTCGATTGACCCTGAACACGGCTTGCGGCAACTGGCAAACACCTTGCTTGCCCTGCCTGAGTTTGCCTCACGGAAGGTGCATGGTGCATTGATCGCTGAGAGTTCGGGCTCGATCAGTTCAACTGGCCAAATACACAAAAAAAAACAAATACAGCCGAGTGCTGCTGGATTGTCGAGTTCCCACTTTGGACTGGACATATTGTCTTTAAATGGGTTGGCCCACAAAGAAGTCGCATGCGGTTTCCCAAATAGCAACGAAACTCCAAGAGCCGGTTGGAAGCGAGAAAGCGCTCCCTGTGCACCAAACCCATCTTGGGGGGTTTGGTAAAGAGCGCATCATCATGAACTTGCGCCTTGACGGTATCCACAATGTGGCACTCCTGACCAAATGCAGAATTGCGTGTTTTGTGAGGTTTAAAGAAAGCAATCCCGTACCTTCCCAAAGGACCTGGAAAAAACCGTCTCATCTGGGGGAACCATAAGTTACAATAGACCAATGCTTGCAAACTGAGACCTGGCGGTGAAACTGTGAGTTTGCTCAGGGCAATTGTGGTTGCCCCCACTTTGCTCTTGCCGGCCCTTTTCCACATGAGGGGCGTCTGAGTTTCCTTCTGTGGCCGAAAGAATCGTCCAGAATCTGCTGGTCAACGTGAACTCTCAGAACCACTTTTCAAGCAACCCACAGAACCTCACCAACGTCCCAAAAGAAGCTCCGTCTTCCAGAGGGCGCGACAAACAGGGCAAATCAGTGATGGAGTCAACATGAAACTAGAACGGACAATGCTACTCAAGAGATACCCCCCCCCGCCCTAAACCCAATATGCCTGCAGTCCTGGGGGTTCCAGGCCTCAAACGAACTAGTCGTCACTCGCTCTGGAAAAGCCAAGGGGCGCCGGTCTAGTTATCGGAGTATCACAACACATGCCCTTGCTTTCTTGAGAAAAAAATCACTCAATCAATCACCTACCTGGATCCCCAAGTAGCCACGATTTTTTTCCAGACACTTTACCCACTAGCCCACAACTTGATGCAAAAGTAGCTGGAAATAAATTGGCCACTGGGATCCAGGTAGGGAGACAATATTGCTTTCCGAAGTAAACAGCAAGGAATCCACAAGCTCCGCCGAACCTGTTCGATGCTACCTGACAAGTGTTTCTTTTGATGTAGGATGACGAACCACACAGGACTTGCCCTGTTACACACTCACTGAAGCATCCACTGTCTATCCAAGTGATGTATATGATAAGTTTGGGGTCAGGCATATGGAGATTCCACACTCCATACTGAATACTCTCGTGGCAGCAACACAATTGTGGCTTGGAAAGGCCCATATGGAGCACAGATTCAGTGGATGGCCCTTGGCTCTCTAAAGCAACACCACACCTCTGTATTCTTAACTTGCCCCTGATTGGCTTCATATTTTGGGAATAGAGACCCCAGTTATGAAATGCCCAGAGATCTGGAAAGGACACCACCCCTAAAAACCAAACATTTGGAAGCCCAGCTCAGTCAGTCTGGACACATTTCCAAGTTTGCTCGATTCTTTGACCCTTTCCCATCCCACGGAGTCTCCTCGAGGTTAGTTCCTTCCACATCGCATGAGCAGGACCTCGGAGTCAGAATCAACACGCGGGCTAACTAAAGTGTCCAAAGAAACACAAAAGACAGCCATCCCGTTGAATCGTAATCACAACCTGGTGTTGAAGGGGTCTACCCGAAGCTACGTGAATAATCAACAGCGCGCATATCCACACCTAACTACAGTTGGGACTGTGCCCTAGCCTTCAACCACATGGGTTTTTGATTGTTAATACTCTCTGATTCTGTTCTATTGAGCCTTCCCCCAAAATGCAATAGTTGTTGAGGAGACTCCATAATTGTTTAAATATCTGGGAGCCTCCACTCTCCCCATTAGGAGTCAAAAGTCTGTATTTGCCAAGGATCCTGATCCGTCGGAAAGGCAAACGACCATCACGGGCTGATTTCGGAAGCCCAGTGGGAAGGTTTAACAGTGATGGGTGCACGCTCTAAGAACAACCATGCAAATAACTCGGTTGATGGTGACCCCTCTGCGAAAAGTTTAACGTTTTGTGGGTTGAATGGAAGACCCATGAATTCCCCCCTCCCAAAAAACGAAAACAGTAATTAAGCAAACAAAGAGAATATCCAACCCAATAGCAATCAAGATGATGGCCACTAAAACTGCTAAAGGGTCAACTAAGACTCATCCCAATCTACAACCGCAACCCTTCCGAATATATTCAAGGCTGAGCGTGTGCCTCGCAAAGCACAAGGCGTTGCATCCGGGTTTGGACCAGGTGCTGGCTTTCAGCAACTGCGGTGGTAGGGACACATCTTTTTTGGGGGGGAACCCTCGTAAGGGAAAACCAACGAGAAAACAACAAGTTGAACATACACGGCACGATCAATTGAACAACCAAACAGTTTCACCCTTTTGTTCCATGCGCGGGGTCCGCACAACGCAGCCTAAACTACCGTCTGTATGCCCCTGTTCTCAAGGAAAATCCGGTTTTCTGGATCCAAAGGGACACAAGTAATCAATTACAGAAGTTGGGGTTGAACACAAGCAACCATAGGTGTCCTTTTAGGGGAAATAGATGGCCCTGGTAGATGATTAAACCACCAGGTAAACCAGAAATCGCCATCTATTTTTCTACCAAAACAACTAAAAAGGACACCTATGCACGCAACAGGTTTCCTTTTTAGATTCCAAAGCAATCCGGCAAACTAAACCAAGAACCCTAAGGCTGAGCGGCGACCCCATAGCGTCGGCGCGCACCGCAAACCACCTGGGGATTCAGACTCGGCGTGTTGCTTTAGTTGGAGAAAGACGAATCTTGCTTTCAATGGGAAACATCTGAAATAATATAGATATGTTTTTTCGGTAGGAACTCCGACGTTAAAATAACATATGATATTGAAATATGGCCAATATGCCCGAACCACCCAAAACAAGTGCATTGCTGGAGCCCAGTTGTCCCTTGGATGGGTCATTGCAAAATTCACAAGACCCCTAAGCGTTCGTTACATGAGCTTCTCCAAAGCAAGAGTGGAAAGCAGGACCTGACTACAAACAAACTTGGTGGCCTTTTCGCTGATGCCTTCTTGACAGGAAATACACGGTAAGTCTTTTACAAATGACGCCAAGGACTTGGCTATAGCCTGAAACACTTCAACCCCCCCTTTCTCACTTCCGATCGAGGGGATGGCCACAAAATGTCCGAACTTTTTGCTTATCACAAAAATGGTCTTCCCAAAAAGTGACGAAAGTCCAGGAGCTCCGTGAGTTGAAGCATTTACATGCTCAAACTTCCCCAACTGGAAGCAAGTGCTACCTGATAGCAACGCGACACTCCCTGACGTGTGTGTCATGGTCGATTCCTTCGGCAGGCTGGCAACTCCTGAAATTGGAATCCCCCTGCGCTGCCGCGAAAAGTGTAAATCTAAGTGGGTTAAATGAACCACCTCACTAAACCGACTAAACCAGCCAACCTCGAAACCTAAAAACCAAAGGAACCAAACTGGGAGCCGCCAATCCAAGCGGAAGCTAAGGGAATCACCTCACGTCACGTGTTCCAAGAGCCCATCGAACCGGGCCAAAGCCTCAGCGATTCCCCGCCTCAGCAAAAGCAGCTTCGGGCCCAAGGTCTTGAGCCGCCACGGCTTGCGGATGTTCAACGGGTTGTACTCTCAAGCCGCAGGGAAAACCTAATTAGTTTTCCACTAGATCAACATCTATATCAATTCAACAATATGTATATATATATATACATATATATATATATGTTGTGTATATCATTAGTGATTAAAGTCCCAACACTCGAGTCACTCGAGGAATGTTTGGTGGGTTGTTTGATATATGGGATCCCTGTTGTGCCCCCGAAGCCTCTCGACGAAGCCCCATGTGTATGCCACAAAACCAATGAATTGACAGTGTTATTGTCCAGAATCTTGCGTCTCGAGTATGAGGAGTCAGCCAAAAGTCTTGGCCAAGTCCCTTTCCTGGAAGCAAGGGTTATGCGGTTGACCTCCATTTGCTTTTTCGCCCTGGAAAAATGAATTCTCAGTAGTGAAATCGATTCCCTTCAAAGAAAATATTATTTTCAGCAAAAGGAAGTCTGGCAAGGAAGCACAACAAGATGAATTTTGTATGGGCCAACTTGCAGCGCCGTCCTTTTTTTGCGGAAGGACGTCGATGAAGGATTCTGACTTGGGCTTTCTGGGGCCAGGTCACAAGACATGATCAAGCGAACTTTGTACAATGCACCAGGAAAGTGGGGATGTCGCCCGCCTGAATGGCTAGCTCAACTAGGATCATTCCAAGGCCGGACACTTGCCACCGCGACTAAGACTTAATACCAGCGGGTGCTTCGCTCAAAGTCATCGACTTTGTATGTCCGCACCGTGTAGGGATCCAGTAGATCGCTGCAGAGCACCACGGCAGTTCCTCTGCTTGAGTGCCAAACAGGATCTGCTTCTGGAAAACCAAAGTTATGGGTTGTTTAGCATGCAAATCATTGGTCGTCTTTTGTTGCTCCGGAACGATTTGCCTACAACAAATGTAGACCCATTTGTCCCATGTCCCTTCGGGGAAACAAAGAATTTGTCGTGTAGTCATCTCAGGAACTGAGTCTGAGGAGCCTGAAGGGGGGGCGTTACAGCTTAAACGGGAGACTCTGAGACTCAGTGACCAGAGTACTGAATTGGACCTTACAACTTACCCCTCGTTTGCCTGATCTCTAAGCAAGAAGGAACACATGAAAACAATGGGCAAGCAACTCCTTGGTGGGTAGAATTGGACGGAGGTAAATTTGAAAAGAGAAGAGAAACCGAAACGAAAAGCACAACAAGCTGATGGAAAGGTGTCAAACAGCGGAGGGAAGCAGAACACTGGTCTGAAACAGATTGAAGCTTGACAATTCAGCGGAATTGCCAAAGCTTGCAACCACTCTTTTATACAAAGCTCATTCCCAAAGAAAGGTGCTTGAGACAGAGCCAACACTGTGATTTCCTTCAAACCCCACCACCCAAGAACGGGTTCACCCGGTATTTGAAACACAACATTCCATGTCTAACTTCGACCACTGGCATAACCAGAAGAAAAAAACCAAGAGGGATTTAATTTGCGACTGCACAAAGCCAAGCGGTTTCCCATTGTTAAGCTCAATCAAACCTTTGGGGGGCATCCTTCAGAATAACCCCCTCTGAAAGACGTCCCTTTCCGGCCCAACATCCAAAACATAAACAAAAAGGGTACCCCCCCTTCAAGTCTGCCCTCCCAAAAAAACACAAAACCTCTCTGATTAATCCTGGCCCTCTCCAATACCCCCAACAGCACCACACCCTCCCAGAACCTTCGCGGAACTCTCCTGAAACCCTCACCCTATAAACCGAACCCACCCACGGCACCTTCCCAGAGCTTCTGCAGAACTCTCGCAGAATTCTCACCCTCGCCCCAGACCACCTCGGAGCCTATCTGGGCAGAGTACCCCATCGCTTTCAGCTTTTGGGGAAAAACAGCCCAAACCTCACCAACCAGTTGTCGTGAATTAAAACGGCAAAACATAGGGGGTTGAAACGCTTGGTTTGAGGTAGCCGCACCCGGCCCCAGTCGGGCCCAATTGCACCGTCGAGCCCTGATCGGGGCCCGATTGCACTTGAGGTGACTTGGATTTGGTTTGCACCCAATTGCACCGTCGGGCGCCGATCGGGGGCCGATTGCACCGTCGGCGCCCGACTGCGCCGTTGACGAAACCCGTGCGAAGCTGGTGTCGCCCAGCTTTGCTTTACACAGCAAAAAAGCATCCTATGCAAAACCGGGCAGTCAGCTATGGGTGGCTGGAGTGGGCCCGCTACGGCCCTGGTTGGGTCCTGATTGACTGTGGAGCCTCAAGCGGCATCTGAGCAAAACCGGCGGTGCGCTATGATAGGTGGCTAGGCCCTGGCCAAAGCCTGCTTGCATCTCTCTGGTCCGGTCTTGACCCGGGCCCGGATCAAAGCCCGCTGCACCGTGCCTTGGTCGGGGCCTGATAGCGCTATAGAGCAAAGTTGGGCGACGCCAGCTTGACACAGCCTGCCCGACGGCGCAATCGGAGCCAGGTGTAACGACAGTGCAGTTGGGCCCCGGCGATGGTGCAAGCGGGTCCCAAGCCCACCAATCCCTGGCCTTCCTTGACCAAGATTAACTGGGTCAAAAGGTATGATGAAGTTCTACTCAATGTTGACCAGTTTCACTTTTACAAGGATCTTGGCTCAAGCGCTTCGAGCAAGGATCATATGATGCAACACTCAAGTTTGGTGTTCGTTGGCAAGAAACCTTGACAAACAATTGGGCAATCAGTTGGCATGTGACATTGAATTGCATGTTTCAAGCAACCTTCGCTTACTAAGTTGGATGGGTGCATTTGTACATATTTGTCTGCAACGCCTAGTTTGGGTATGGGATTAACGCCTAGCTCAGCATTGGCGTCTTTTCGACAGTGCAGAGCATTAATTCGAGAAAGATGGTCTTGCCCAATGTAGTAGTGACACTTGTTGTGTTTGCAGAATTGTGTGCAACTATGTGAAATACCCGTAAAATAATCGTGAATGGCCGAGTTTACTCGTGAATGAATGACAAAGTAAAAACGTGAAAAAAAGTGAAATGGGACCCCCTGGAAATCCCTCGCGCAATGGGCAGGTTGGGCAAGCTATAGCGCACTTGGCGCGGGCAAATGCGACGTTGGTAGTATTAGGGGGAGTGCTGCGAAACATGATTTGGCGATGCTGCGCGCGCTGGAACTTTGGGTATGTTTCTGCACCGGCAAGAAATGGGTCGCTGGGATTGCCCAAGCCTTGTGTAACTTGGCCAACTCACAAAAATCCAGTAAAACTGGGTCAAACCGTTTTCACGGTGTTCACGGCTTCCAAGGTGTCAGCCAGGCACGTGTGCACGCCTTTTAGCCAGTGTCGCAAAGCTTTAGGACTTTACGCCATCTCACGCGTTCTAGAACTTTTTCGGTAGCCCTGCTCAAAGAGCCTCCAAGCACATGCAAACATTTGCTGCAGACGCTTGCTTGGAGAGCCGACATGGTCAGCTAAGTCTTAACTCGCAAAGTGGATATAGCCAGGCTGTAAGTCCGCCATAAGTCAGACTTAGCGGACTTACTACCTCAGTCCGGCTAGACAACTTGCAAGTGGCTTTGCAAATCGCCTAAGTTCGCCAACTACTAGCAAGTAGGCTGCTCATCCAAGTTTACTGTATAAAGCAAAGCTGGGCGATGCCAGCTTGGTACAGCCGACGGACGGTGCAATCGGGCCCCGAGGCGCAATCCTTATAACTGCATGTGTACAGGCTGACCGAGGCCCGACGGTGCATGCAATCGGGCCCTGATGATGCAGTCAGGCCCCGGCAGTGAAAATTGGCCCCGACCGGGCCCGTTGTTGCAAGCGCAAACCGCCAATCCAAGCCACCAAGTAAAGCTAGGCGTGCCAATGCAATCGCGCCCTGATCGCGCCCGACAGCGCACGGGGCGGGGCGCGATCAAGGGGGCTGATCGGGGCGATGCATCGGTTTTGCTGAGGACGCGGCCGGCCCAAATCGGGGCCTGACGATGCTGCTGCGCGCGCAACCCAATGTGAAACTCTTGTGAAACCTCATGGTGGAAACCTCGTGAAACTCTTACTCGTGGACCTTTGTGGAGCTTGTGGAACCTTGTGGAGGCCCACCAAGTAATACGAAGTAGTGCCAAGCATTTACTCTGCTGCGCACTGAGTCCCGCAGCAACGCCACAAAGCCAAATCCTTTCAGGCCACGTTGTCTGAGCCCGTGACCAAGTCTATACAGTGAAAGCATTGATTTCCACCTTTGTAGAAAAAGCCCGCAATTTATGGCGCATTGCTTCACTCCACGACCCTTGTAAAACCCTTGTAGAACATGTGTGTGGGAACCTGGAGGCTTGTGGAACCTCACCGCAGCCTTGTGGAACCCTTCCCTTGTCAAACGCGCGTGTTGAACCTGTTGTGGAACGCTGTGCCACCCAGGACCGCCCCGTAACCCTCTCGTGGAACCCGGACTTATGGACGTTGTGGAACCTTTGTGGAACACTTGTGGAACTCTTCCACCCCGCAACCCCCGCAGAACCTTGTGGAACCCTGGTTGAACCCTCGTAAACCTTATCTCAGGGCAACTCCGCGGGTTTTCCTAAACCCCACCAACCTTGAAGGGCTCTCCAGGACGGAACACTTGGTGAGTCTTCTGGCTTTTGATTGAAACTTCATGTCCCATGCCCCTCCATAACCTGCTGCTCCGCCGGAAGGGACTTGGAGTCTGATTTTGTCAGCAACTGAATGAGCCACAAAGTTGCACCTGTGTTAGCCAACCAAGGGTGATACAGATCCCTTCTGCCTCATTCGCTGGAACTGCGACACTGCAACTGTGTTTGTTTAGTGCAATCTACAGAAACTGGTAAACCCTGAAACGTGTCTTTTGTCTGGCCAACCGTGCGAAGACCGAAACCGAGGTCACCAATTGTGTCGGATCGGAAGTTGATCGCTTGCCCAAAGGAAGTGTTGATGGATGCCCCCCGCTTCTGTCAGAAACCCGTTTCCAGTGTCACCGGAGTGTGGGCCATTCCCCGCGACTGTGTCACCTTTGCGCGACACACGAGCGATTCAGCAAATCCAAACGGAGAAACAGACATTTGTCAACAGTTCAGAGCGCAACCAAGAACAGGAATCCTCCAGAAGCGCAATGGGGGCTGGCTGTGCAGTTGCGCTACATCCTCACAGCCCAGCTCATCCACTGCGCATGAGCCAGGGTCAAAACTCGATTTCCCGCCAAATCGGCGCTGCGCTTGCGGACCAAGCATCCGTCTGTCCTGGGATACAGCTTTGAGAATCGGCCCATGACCTCAGTCAATCAAAGGATCCGAAAACAACAGGTCGACGAACTGTGTTGCCATGATGCAACAACCAACATTGGCAACCCATAGCAAGCCACCGGGAAATCAAAAGCATGCCAAAGAAAAAACGCAGGGAAATTCAGTAATATAGCGAATTAGAAGCAGATGGACAAGCAACCAAAAGGACGAGGAAACAAACAACCAAACGGCCACTGAAAAGGGAAAGACACAAGAAGATCAAAGGAACACCAAAAGGAAGACGAAAGGAAGCCAAAGGGAAAATGCGATGTGTGTGCTTCGACGCCGCCATAGGCTGGAACTGCTTGCAAGCGTCCAGCTTTGGCCGCAAGTTGCGATGCGCGTTGTGCGCTCGCCATTCCGACTCGCCATTGCCATTGCCAGCAGGAAAGGAAAATGGATCTATTGGCGCCCTTTCGTGTTTGTAAAGAAGGCGTGGGGGCAGTAGATGACGTGTGGAACGGACGCACTTATCACTTCGCAGGTATGGATACAGCGCTGACTGGGTGCGTTTGAAAGGGTGCTTATCGTTCGGCAGACGTTACAGTGCTGAACGGGTGCGCTTGAGCAGCTGTGCTCGTCAGTTGGCTTGAGTGGATGCAGTGCTGGTGCGCGTGCTTATCAGATGTTTGGGCAGGCATGGGAAAACGTCAAAGAACAGGAAATGTGAAGCGCCCGCAAGCAAAGACAAGCTGAAACAAAAACAACAGAACAACAACTCAATAAGGTCAGCATAAAAGGCCTACAGAAAACCAAAAGGACGCAACAACCAAAGACAAACAACACACAAACAAAAGGACCACCTAAAGGAAACAAACAGAAAGCCGAAGGACAAATTATAAAGAAGCCAAAAGACAAACCAACAGGAGAGTAAGCAGAAACCGAAAGAAAGCCCAAAAAGGACGTAAAATGGAAACTCAAGAGGAAGGAATCAAAAGCAAGCCGAAAAGAAGAGAGCCAACATGAAACCAACAAAAACCCAAAGAGAGCCAAGCGGAAGCTGAACAATCAGCCAACAGAAAACCCAACGGAATCCTACGAAGGCCGAAAATGCATAATCCGAAAACGTAAATACAACCAAATGAATCAAACGAAATCAAACGAAATTAAGGGACCGGAAAACCCCAGAGTGCATGACTGACAGAGTGCGGGAGTGAGTGAGTGAGTGAGTGAGTGAGTGAGTGAGTGAGTGAGTGAGGGAGGGAGGGAGGGAGTGAGTGAGTGAGTGAGTGAGTGAGTGAGTGAGTGAGTGAGTGAGTGTGGAGTGGAGTGGCGTGGCGTGGCGTGGCGTGGCGTGGCGTGGCGTGGCGTGGCGTGGCGTGGCGCGGAGTGGAGTGGAGTGGAGTGGAGTGGAGTGAGTGGGTGAATGAGTGAGAGAGTGAGTGAGTGAGTGAGTGAGTGAGTGAGTGAGTGAGTGAGTGAGTGAGTGAGTGAGTGAGTGAGTGAGTGAGTGGGTGGGTGAGTGAGTGAGTGAGTGAATGAGTGAGTCAGTGAGTCAGTGTGTGGGGTGAGTGGAGTCAGTGAAGGTAAGTGGAGTGACTGGAGTGAGTGGAGTGAGTGGAGTGAGTGGAGTGAGTGAAGTGAGTGGAGTGAGTGGAGTGAGTGAGTGGAGTGAGTGGAGGGAGTGAGTGGAGTGAGTGGAGTGAGTGGAGTAAGTGGAGTGAGTGGCGTGAGTGGCGTGAGTGGCGTGAGTGGCGTGAGTGGAGTGAGTGGAGTGAGTGGAGTGAGTGGAGTGAGTGGAGTGAGTGGGGTGAGTGGAGTGAGTGGAGAGTGAGTGGAGTGAGTGGAGTGAGTGGAGTGAGTGGAGTGGAGTGGAGTGGAGTGGAGTGAGTGGAGTGAGTGGGTGGGTGGGTGGGTGGGTGAGTGAGTGAGTGAGTGAGTGAGTGAGTGAGTCAGTGAGTCAGTGAGTCAGTGTGTGGAGTGAGTGGGGTGAGTGGAGTGAGTGGGGTGAGTGGAGTGACTGGAG